>JAPMOQ010039084.1:79463-105540 GCA_026543055.1 Argiope trifasciata
GTGAAGTTACATTCCAGTTGCCTCTTATTTTATTTCATATTACTTTTTTAATTATATTGTACAGAAAAAAAAAGAGAGAGAAATTAAGAGTTAATTTAGATGTGGGAGGAATAGCAATAGCAAGAAAGGAACCTTAACAAAATATTAAATTACATACAATTTAAAATTTTATGAAATTAAATGAAATTTCAAATGTTAAATGAAATTTTGGTATGCATTAAATAAATTTTTAATTTAAACTATTTCTAACTTGGATCTAATATATTATCCCTAAAAAATCATTATTAATATGAATTACAAAGATAAATACAGCAAGTGCTGTCTGAATTATAAATAAATAAATAAATACAGGTTTTGATGATACAGCACCAACAGATTACCCATACAAATTATTGCATTTTTGTTTAGATACTACCAAACTCAGAAACATTTTTTTTAAAGGAAATAGAAAAAATAAAGATGGAATTACCAGCATATACAAATTGATAAAGGATGAATAAACTTTTTTACAAAAATAAAATTCATTTATGTTTAAATCTTTTGATTTGCATTTCTAAACAAAGGAGTTGTAATAATTTAAAATAAAAAAATAGTTATTAAAAATCAACTTTAAAACTTTACTAATATAATAGGGAATTGAGAATTATAGAAAACTAATTCGAGCATTACGTCAAAATTTTCAGACGATCAAAAGGTTTACTGCAAAGTGGCAATCAAATCTTACTTCTAAGAAAAAAAACCATTCCTAACTTTTCAAATATAGCAATAATGCATAATAAATTAATTACATTCCACCAGTAAAATCTTAAATAATTTAAATAAACCCAGAACATATTTTTGACTGACATACATTTTAGCTGATCCAGAAGAACTTGTCAATTTTAAGGTCATTTTTGGCACAGTGCTATCTTCTTTTACCTAAAAAAAGACAATTATTTTATTAATTCTGAATAATGAAAATTATAGTAAAAATTTACCAGCAATCTAAAGCTTGTAGCAAAGGAAAAATACAATCAAATATCAAAAGATATTAATTTAAATATAAAATTTAATATATTATAGGTAAATAATATACTAAAGGTATTATATATAATATAAAAATAATACACCATTTAAAAAGAAATGATAATGAATAAGCGGTCATTTTTAATACACTTTTTCAAATTTTTAAATAGTACTGTAATAATTCAATAAGAATATTTTGGAAATCATTCTTTCATAATAGAATAAAAAAGTATCATTCATGGGAGGAAAATTTAATAACTTAATTGAAATGGCAAAAATCATGACTGTTTTATACATCAAACAAAATATACAATTCTGAAATGAGTGACATTGCTGACAAAATATTTACATCCTCATCAATAACAAAATATGATATCTTGAGAATTAACTACATACCTTCATGAAAATGCCAAATTAGTTTATTAAGCTTACAAATAGTTAAGACAAAAGTTGGTTAGTATACAAATATATAAAATTTCTAGGTATGAAAACACAAGAATGTTACCTGGTATATTTTCTTATAATTTATTTCAAAACAAGAAAAATGAATTATTTTAAATATTTATAACATATGAATGTATTGATGAGTTATGTTATGTTATGAGTTATTTAACACAACTCATAACATAAAAATGTATTGAGGCATCATAATTTTTAACAACAAAAACAATAATTAATTCTTAAAAATGTAATGATATAAATCAGTCAAATAAACAAACAAAAAAAAAAACATTTACTTTTTCTTCCTTTTCTTTAGTTTTCTTTTTGTCAGGTTTTGATTTTTTCTTGTCAATCTTAACATTTTTCTCAGATTTTGTTTTTGGTTTTTCTTTGGGCTTTGGCTTTTCTTTTTCTTTGATCTCCTCTTTTTCTTCTTTCTTCTTAAGTTTCTCAGACTCCTTTTTACCTTTCTTCTTTACTTTATCCTTTTTATGGTCCTTTGCTTTTGACTAGATTTAGAGAATTAAAAATATATATAACCAATTTTCTAAACATCCTTTCAATGTATAAATATTATACATAATATATAACATTTAAGACCAATTTTATAAGATAAAAAAATCAGAACAGTTATTTACTTTTTAAAAAAACATTTATCTTTGTTTCTTCCACTTACAACATTAATAAAGCAATAAAAAATAAACAGACATTTACTATATAATGTCTGAACATCATAAGTGCATATAAGAGGTCTTTAGTCTAAAAAGAGTTATCAGCATTTATTAATTATAAATCCATGAAGAATATATAAAAGTCTGAGCCAATCTATGATTTTTCACTATTAATCTGGTACTACTATGAACAACATCTATTTTTATGACTTTCTGCAATATTCGGCTCACAACCTTTCACACATACATTATTTAATAAATTTTATCCATATAATGCTAACACACACATTCTTTCCATCTAAATATTCCCCAGTGTTTGTTTGATTTGCTTTGCAATAGGCCAGAATAAAGCTCATCAAAACTCTTCTGAATTATTGCATTTAAGAATTCTCCTTGAAGAATTCGTGATTTATTTGATGCATGGTTAGAATAGAAAATTTATATTATTAAAATAGAATAACAAGTAATAAAATGAATAAGAAGTACAAATATTATTTAAATAACTACTGTTGATTTTTGTTGTTGTTGTTTATGTATGGTAAGAAATGAACTAAAGGCAGGGCAAAGACAATAGTTAAAAAAAGTAAGAAAAAAAAACTAGTTTCAGTATATGCTTCTATGCAATAAAACATGAGGTAAACATATTTTCAAATTAAAACTGCCAAAACTACAGAGCATTTTTAAAAAAATCAAAATACACAATCTTGGATCACTGCTCCTTCTTTAAATTAACATATTTTAAATTCCAGAGTATTTACCTGAGTTTTATTTTATATATTTAATAATTAAAAATATAGTGCTTTATTATTACGACAGTTCTGAACTTACACCTAACATTCTCATGAAAAATCCTTTATTCAAATCAGAATTATTAATGCATGTCATCAAAATTGGTGAAAGGTTATGATAACATGCACAAAATATATAATAATGTACTGATTCCTAAAAGTATTTTTGTGCTAAAGAAATATTCCACATTTAAATATGATTATTTGTTGTGCTAATTAGTGTGGCTGACTTTTTTTTAAATTCTTCCATATGCTTTTATTACAAAATAAATATTGAAAAGAAAAAATTTTCATCTTCCCAAGAACATAAAATCAATTGTTTATATCAAAATATTCAAATTTTCAGATCCTATTATTTTTTCTTGAATTAAAATAAACTTTATCATGAAAGAGCAGCAATTAAGACATACAGATTATCAGTTTCTTTTCAAAAACAATTATCAAAAATTTACATTTTAGTTTCATCAAAAAAATATTACATAGGAAATAAAGACTAACAAATCAAATTCAAAGTAGAATCAGAGCCTAACAAATGGTAATTTTCCTTTTTAATCAATTAAATTAAAATTTGTAAGCATAATGTTCATGAAATCTTTACCAGCTCTTTAATTCTTTAACTATTAGTTGTTAAAGAACCAAATAGTGACATAAATGTGCATTTGACAGCAAAGTCTTGAAAAAAATTGCATTCTTTGATAAAAAGCCATAGTTTTGTTTACAGTTAGCTCGAAGAATTTTTTCGATATTACTATGAGTGAATCTAAGCTATAAGCATAGGAGAGAAATGTTAGCATATCCCGATTGCTAAGAATATAAAGTAAAAAGAGAAGGAAAGAGCCAGCTTGCTACATTGATAATTTAGAAAAGGTGATTCCTAAATTTCGAATAGAAGATGGGATCAAAATTAAGTAATTACTTGGATAGGAGTTCAAGCAATTTAAAAAGCTACTATTACATTCTGAAAATAATGAAAACCCCAATCACAGAATTATTTGAATTTTAGAAAGTTAAAAATAATTTTATGAATACTTCAAATTGAAATTATTACATAAGCTTTTTCATGACTTAAAATCATATTTGTTCAACTCATCTAATTAGATGCACTTTGTTTTTAACAGATTTAAGTTGTTTCTATTTTATTTACATTTATTTATTAACTTATTAAAATTAAGTTAACAAATAGCCATGACCAATAAGAATTGATTATGATGTCATGACCAATGAGGTTTAGTCACATGCTCTTAACAGCTTTATTAAAGTAGAGGATAAACTTTTATATGACAGAAACAGCATGGATGACAATAATGTTAGTTCTATAATTTTTACTTATTTGAAGTTCAAATAAACTGTTTACATGATACTTAAATCTCACATCCAAACATGTCTGTGTACTTGGAAGACTACTTATCACTGTGATTTGCTGAATCAATTAACAATACCTACTTCTTTAGAAAGTAATAAAATATTCTTGAATAGAAGTTTATCTAGAACAGATCTAAGTCTGAGAATAGGACAGAACAAAATAGAGAGGACAATAAAAGGTTATATATAAAATAAAGAGGTATGTTGAAAAAAATTACACAAGATTTCATGAACAATTAAGGGGTTAATATCAATGGAAAAAAATTTCTTTGACTTATATATCATTACAAAATAATCAGCAATCCATACATATATAATAGAAAATAAATCATAAACTATGAAAAACTAATAGTGAATATATCCATTTATTGAATATGAATTTGTTTTTACTCTTAAAATAATTTTTTTAAAAACAGATTGGAAAAAGTTAAACTTAATTGGAGTTAGAAAAAGCAATGATAGTTCTTTTTGTAAGCAAGCATTAAGTATAATTTGTTATTAGATATAATTAAAAACATCAAATTCTACACATAATTAAATATATTTCCTTAATCTAAAAATAATATATTAACAAGAAAATGACATTTATAATAAAAGAAACTAACTTTATCAATTATGTTGGCAGCTTTTTTAATGATATCTGAATTTTCTGATTTCGCAGTAGAGTGTGCTACATTAGATTCAAATTTCTCTGGTGAGCTCTTCTGTGATGATGGCCCAGATTTCGCCAGATTCAAAGGCATATTCTGAAATGAGTTTCCACCTTCCGATTTGGAAGGCGTGACAAATAATGGTGGAGTTGGGAAATGAGGATTGGTATGCAATGAGCGCATTGGAGCAAATGGGCTTGATGTGTAACTGGAACCTGGTACTAATGGTGGTGGAAGGGGAGGAACATGAGATAAGAGAGGAGGAGCATGGGCATGACTCGGAGGTTGAGGTGAATGGTCAAAGAAACTATTTGACCGAGGAGATGAACTAGGAGTTGAACCTTCATCGCTCAGTAAATCATCTCTAAGTAATGGAGATGGAGTCCTGTCTTCAACTTTGAGCATGAAAGATGAAGACTTTTGGCTCTTTGGAGAGGAATAAGGGGGAGATTTAACTTTTGAGTCTTTAGATGCTTTCTTTTTACTTTTCTCTTTCTTACTCCTCTTAGGACTTTCAGAAGATTTTTTAGTAGATTCAGAAGTCTTTTTCTCTTTTTTAGCAGGAGCCTGTATGGGTGAATGGGGTGGCATATCACATGAAGACAATGAAGAACTATCTGATGTATCGGTGAAATCATAAATGTCTTTTGGTTCCAGTTTTTTCATAATAGGACCACGGACTACAGAATTGATTGTTTCGTCCATGGCTTTATTCTCTACTTCAGATTCTTCCTCCCCTCGTCGTATAACAGCCTCAATGCATTCATCGATGACTTCCAATCGAGATTCTCTTTCTTGACGTGCTTGTGTTTCAAGAGAATCATCAATAACCAATCTGGATTCAGGAGATTCTTCCCTGAAATCCAATTCCTCCTCCTCCATGGGTTCTTCGATAATTTCTTTTTCCACAACTTTAGGCTCCACAGGAGGAGGTTTATGTTCAATAGGAATTTCTTTAGGAAGCACCGGTACTGGAGATGGGACAGGGAGTTCAGGTTCAACAGATTTATTTCGATCACTCTTAAGGTGTTTAATTGATTTTGCTACTCTGGCAGCCTTAAGTTTTTTTGAGCTTGACAGTTTGGGAGACTTAATATGAGATGAAGAACCTGATCCTCCAGAATGCTTTAATTTTGCTTTCATTTTACTCAGCTTAAAGCTTTCTTTGATTTTACGAAGTTCATCCTTTTGTGCTTTTAGTTTCATTTTATCACTTTTGCTTTTCTGGCGGACAGGATCATCTGATTTCATGCTCTTGTCCACTTTAGCAGATTTGTGAGAACCGCTGTGTTCCTTTTTTGAGCTTGAAGAAGTAGTCACCAATTTTTCATGCTTGCTGACAGCATTTTCCTTGTTCTCTTTTTCCTTCTTAGAAGATTTCAATTTTTTCAAATCTTTTTTACTGATCTCTTTATCTTTTTTAGATTTGGATTTTTCTTTCTTAGCATCTTTAACTTTCGTATCTTTCTTTGAGGACACAGGAGTGAAAGAATGTGATGGTTGCTCTGGAGTAGGTGGTGGGGAGTCAACTAAGCAAGGCAATGATGTTTCAGCAGTTTTTCCTTCATGTATAGGCGAAATAAAACCAGTTGGTGTCATAAACACACTTGTCACTTCTCTCATAGGTCTACCCTCTTCTTCTGTGTAGTACCTTAAAATATTTTTGAAAAATATACATTGAAATTAAAAACTCACACAAGCTAAATGTTAATCATAAATTTTAAAAATAAATAAAATATTGTTATAAACAAGAACCAAAGATTACTTTTTAAACTGAACTATTGTACATAAGTTTATTGCTGAATGTTATATCATTTGATGTTGATTTTTGAATGTTTAATTTTGAAATCAAAAATTTTCATCTTACCATCTTTATACCTAAAATTTAAATATATAAAAGCGTACAACTAGTTAATAACTATCTATAAAATTTTACATGAGTATAAACAAAATGAAACAACAAATGCCTTTTCATTTTTTGCAAAACAAAGCAAAAAGATATAGTAAAATTATTCTGTTAAAAAATATATTTGTAATCTGCAAGTTTTTCAACATCCATGAAGATATTGTTTAAATCTTTTAAAGATTTCCATTTGTTTGATGAATTGTACCCGACATAGCACTGTTATCCCTTGCAACTAAAATCAGAATTTATACTTAATTTCATAGCAAGAAACATTATTGAATGCCAGGAACAAATTATTGAACTAGACCATTATACTCTAATGCATTTATTCTACCAGTACAGAACTTGCAAGTATTCATAAAGTTAGTATATATATATATATATATATATATGCTTACCAGCAAACTATTATGAATTTAGAGATATGATATTATACTACAGTGTGCAAACATCAAGTTTCCAATCACTCCATGCATATATACGTATTAATTTTACACCATTATAAAATATACAATGGATATGTTTATTTCTAATTAGGGAAGAAATTACTAAAAAACACCATTAGCAATCTAAAAAAAAAAAAAATACAATTCTTTTAGGAATTATAGCCTTCACAAGATTCACAATAAAAATCCGTGATCTTTCCCAATATTGTCTTAAAAGAAGTAACAAAATTAATAAATTACTTTATATTAATACATCATTTCTGAAAAGGTGAACATTGATGCCAAAGCAGAACATGACTAAAAATAATCAAAAATTAAGTACTTTTAAGATATTGCTTTCAGATTTAAGCACTTTTCATGATATTCTGCACCAGGCCTTGTCTTTGCACTAAATCAACTGCAAGTAGCTAAATGACAGTTTTCCAATGGCAGTGAATTTTTAGCATGTTTAGTGTAAATGACTTACAAAATAAAAGGAAAAGGCACTTTTCTATTCCAATGTTAAAATTTATATCTTAAAAAGAAAATCCTCCAAAAAAATATATAATTTAATCACTGCACAAAAAAAAAGTCTATAGAAAAGAAGTAATTCAAGTTTTTTAAAAAATTATACCTCGATCTTTTGTTTGTTTCACCAGGCCTAGAACCATGTTTTGGACTGCTGAGAGGTGATGGCGAGTCACCACTAACACCAGCTTCAACTGAATTCTTCTTTACACCATCAACAGAATTATGTTGTGAAGAAAATACATCCTCTGTTAAAAGATTTTTTAATGAAAATTATATTTTGAGATAGATATTAGCATCTTAATAAAATTATAACAGATAATTAGCACATTACAATACCTTAAATGGATCATTAGAAACTAAACTTTATTTACAGTAAACAAAAAACAGATTATAACTAAGTACTAAAATAATGCTTCTATTTACCATTACTTTAGAGTTTATGACAAATTTAAAAAATGCTGTATTGGAATAATATTGGTATTTTAATCATAATTTTTATTGAATAATTTGGAAGAGAAACATATTTTTTTAATATCAAGATTATTTTTTTTAATTCACTTAAAAAACGAAAAAAAAAAACCATAAATTTTATAGTTACTTGAATGAAAATACTTTCAGTCTTTTGAAAACAAATATTTATTCTTCCCGTAATATTAACTGCAAAATTTTTCATACACTATTCTATAAATATATGAAAGAAAATGCCTGCAATATGAACAAAAGTTTTATAAATTTATTATTGTTCACTTAGCTTTAAAAATTATATATTGTAACAAAAAAAAAAGAGCATACAGATGTAACATTAACTCGGAGCATATAGATGAAAATAGGACACAGTGTTACATTGAATTTCATTCTGAAATGGTGGCCACATTAGCTCCAATTTATTTGAGATCTAACCAGTCATTGTGTTTTTCCTAAAGTCTATAAATTTTGAAATAATTGGCATCATCGTTTATATATTCCTATTTATGAGTCTCTATTTTTACATGTAAAAGGTAAAATTTTGTGTTTGTCATTAAATCCCAGTATTATAATATGTTTATTTAATAAATAATATTTCATTACTAAATTTAATTTAGCTTAGATACTGTAGGGCTAAAATTGATAAAATAAATTTATATTATGTAAGGGTTTTTGTCTCCCCTTTTTACTGTTAGATAGGGCACAATATTACAAACATAATTTGTTCAATTATCAACTTTCAAACAAGCATAGGTTTTATAGTTCTATATTTTCCTTTTAAAGATTTTTTTATAAAAAATATGATAGTTGCATAAATAAATAGTTA
Source organism: Argiope trifasciata (assembly GCA_026543055.1). Lineage (NCBI taxonomy): Eukaryota > Metazoa > Arthropoda > Arachnida > Araneae > Araneidae > Argiope > Argiope trifasciata. The sequence goes on from JAPMOQ010039084.1 coordinate 88,534, forward strand.
ATTTTTCCTAAGTTTTAATAAGATATTTACAATATTTCTTTACGTTATTAATAGTTTTATTAATATTTGCTTACATGACAGATATTAAACATGAGATATAATTCAGAAGAAAAAAAGACCCAATGCCTGAAGAATACATGGAAGTTACAATATTTCTACTGCAGTTTATATACTTTTCTTCCAATAAAAGTTATTAAAATTATAAATAAATTTATCAAATAAGGTATTTTATTTTAAATCTGTTTAAGGAATCATCAAATATTCATTTCATTTCAATTCAAATGATTTTTAATAAAAGCACATTCTTTAGAATAAGTTGCTGTTATTTTAACATAAATCAGTACCCAACAGTGTGTGTGTGTAATACTGTACCTTGATAATGAGTCATAGCATTGCAATGACCATCATTACTAAAAAGATTAAATATAGGAAATGAATGACTCTCTCTTGAATGCTAATGTTATGCAAAATGCAATGCATATATGTAAGAGATAACCAGTTTTTTAAAAACATTATTTACTTATATATAACTGCATATCTTATACCTAATTAAATATATAAAGCACTTTGCGCCATCTTTTATTACTTATACTATCATCGTTTATAAATAACATTCTAAATTGCCTTTTCCCATTATCTTAAGTATAAACATCAAATATATATATATATATATATATATATGTATATAATGACTTTTCTGTAAGGCAAATCAATTAAAACCATTATCTTTTTTTTATCTGCAACAATAATTTTGACAAGGTGCTGTTTACAAAATTAAGTCAAGTTATTTTTACAAGAACAAAAACATTTCAAAATACCATTAAAAATTACTATTTCAATACAAAAGATAGGAAATATCTGATATGTTAATCTCAGGGAATAAACAATTAAAAACCTTCATTCCATTTCAAGTAAAAACATAAGCAATAATGAAGCAAAACAATAAAAGACAAAATTTATAACGAAATTAAAATCTTTTTAAAAAAAATACCTTCAAGATCAGGGTGCATTAAAGGCAAATAACTAGGGATATGTTCAGGACGTGACAAAAGTTCTCTGCTATCTGGCTTAGGAATTTGCAAGTTTGAAGGATGTTTTACAGGAAAAGCAGCAATTTTGTAAGGGGGTGGCACTGGTTCAACATTGTTTATGTATTCCTCAATCTCTTGCAGATTTATGCCAAAGTCCTTAAATGTTAAACCAAGGTCATCTAAATTAGGCTCTGTCCTATTATCTAAAAAATAGGAAAATTTAGTAAACATGATTCACATATTCATTCAGAAAACACAGTCTATCCTCAACAGAATGCAATTCATCCTGTGTTTTGGAATAAGCAGAATCAGATTAGTAAGAGATATGTGTTAAGAGATTTTTCAATTAATATAATTTGAAGGAACTGCATTTCTAAAATAGTCTTTGGTTTTTTATTAAAAAAATGATTTTAAACAATTTTATAAATTTGCAGAATGAAATGTCAAAAATTCAATAAATGTTTCAAAAAATCCTTTTTAATCAAATTAAAACTGTTTTAGATCACTAATGTTTTAAAATATTGTTGAAGTACCACGTGAATCTAATAAAAAAGTTTGAAATGAAAGTATATAACACCCTGTTTGAGGATTGACTGCATTTCAAAGCATTGTAAATCAAAACTGTCAAAAAAATAAGGGTTCAAGTAGAAAAATTATTTAGCAAAACAGAACTGCAAATCAGAAACTCGTTATTTTATATCAAAAATCCATTTTCATATGTTTTCCTGCAGTACAGAAAGTGAACTTTTATTCATTTTTTTAGTTTATATATAAAAAAAGGTGTGTACAATACTACTAGTGATTCTATAAACAATCTTAAAGAATATTTATCATTCAAAAAAAAAAGAAAGAAAGAAAAGAAAGGAAACATACCTCACCCCTCTGCAAAAATCAGCACTGGGTTGAGATACACTTCCCCTTCCTTTCAGATCATGTGAAATTAGGATATTTAATTACTGCCTGCAATTTTAAAATCCTTCATCCACAAGAAAATCTACATCTAATTAATGAGAATGTCTATGCATTAGGCTATCAAAATAAATTGTGAAAGAGAAGTATAAGTTAAGCTGGCAACATATGAAATGATGTCAACTAAAAAAGTAATATTGAAAAATAATAATAAAAAATTAAAATAGAATTTTATAACAATCAAATCAAATTTTCTATATAATAATATATAATCTATCAATAAAAAATTTATACTACAAATAATCAATAAAATTATACAAATTAAAAAGAAAGAAAACTACTTTTTAAAAAGTCTCATTTTGGAATATAAAAATAGGAATGTTTTTTAAAAAAGCTATAATATATCTTACAAATCTAAATTTTCCCATCATTAACATGTTCACTGCCACTACCCATGCCTAATATCCGGACCATCTATCAAATTAGATTACCCCTTCTTTGCTATCTTTTAACTATGGAAGAGAAGGTATCATCTAATAACATAGATGGTTTGGTACAATTACATATTATTTATCAAGCACAGGCATGTGAGTGGCAGAAAATGTGTTAAAGTTTTTTCAAATTCAGTTAATGTTAGGGGTGCCTGAAAGCATATATTTAAGAGGTATTTGCAGGCAAATTCTATCAATTTAATACAACTGCTGTAGAAATTAGGATATTAAAAAATATAACCCAAATTTAAAAATAAAAACAGTTTAAAGAAAATAGTTATAGAAGCAATGAAATTTAAAAATAACTGATTCATCATCACTGATTTAATGTTTTGTACAGTAACTAACATTTTCATTTTTTGTAAAATACAAAATATTAAAGTATAAAGTAGCAACAAATATTTTTTTTTCAATATTTTGTGCTAATCAATACTATCTGCATACACAGCTGTGTAAATTCAAAATTAAAGAAAATATAAATTTTTAAAGATATTCAAAAGATGAAAACACACACACACATATATATATATATAGTTTAGAAATCCTAAATTACACCAGATATTTGAATTAATGCTATCTAACATGTAATAGCCTAATAATTTGCAGTAATGGATCAGAAAATGGTAATATTCACAAAACAAGTAACTTGCTCAGTTCTGTAATACAGGGAAAAGTTTTAACTTTTGCTTCCTTTAAAAAATAAATGTAGAAATATTAAAATGAATAATTCTATTAATTATACAATAATATATAAATTCTATAAGGATGATAAAATAAAAGAATAATTCCTATCAAATTTTGTTACTATAAACATATAAAGAAAGAGTCTTTGATCTTTTTGTATAAATAAAATTCAAAATGATTGACAGCTTATAACTATTAGTAAAAAATTACACTTATGCCATACCTAATGATTAAATTATTCATAAAATTATCTTTCTTTCATTTATTAAGCTATAAGTTTAAGCCATAAATAAATATTCACTAACTAAAGACAAGATTTAAATTATGTTCTAATAAATTATTAACCTTTTAGCTTTAATAAATTATTAGAGTAAGATTTTTAAATAAGTATTCACTAAGTATTGAATACAAAATTATTAAAGCTCATATTTTACATTAATAGAAGAATCTAACAACCAAATCCAATATTAATAAAAATAAATCCCGATAATTTTTACGACCTTATACACATAATAAAACTCCATCAATAAAAATATAGTACAACCATTTATATCAGCTTTACAAAATAATAAAAGTTGTTTTAGTTCCAAAATTTTCCAGTCAGAAATTCAGAAAAAAGTAAAGTATCAAATCTCATAATTGGCGCCAAATTTGGCGAATATTCTCAATCTTCACCATTTACATTTCGATATTTATTAAATAACAGAAAAATTTAAAACCGCAAACATTGGCATTTAAAACACCGAATTCCAATAAGCATTAACACGTTTAAAAATTCTATAGTCAAATAGAAATTTCAAATTCTTCTGCCCATTAATGATCCTTACCTGCCATTTTCTTAAAAAGGTTTAAATATTATAATAAATAACAAATCAAAATTAAGAAGGATATAAAAATTATACGTCGTATCATTCTACTTGCAATAAAAATCAAAAAGTATTCACTTACATTGAGTACTATATCCATGCACAGATTTGGCGATTTCTAAAACATATCGTTGCAAGACATCAACAAGAATGTCCATCGGCGAAGATTGTACGGCGTGCCATCCAATGTTTTGACATATTTGAGCAACAACAACTTTTAAAGCTTGTTTTGCAATCTCACAATCAGCCATAATTCACATAATTAACAACCAATATTAAATACATATCAAACATTGTTCACCATAATTCGGGACTACAAACACAACAGTTTCAATAATCACAACAAGAAATGTTAATCTTTGCGTTACTGCTTTCGTTGGTCACAGTGAAAAACCGCGGGAATAACTGCACAAAAGAGGCTCAAGGACTAATACCAAACAAAATGAGGAAATAAAAACTTCTACTTTCAATAAAGTTCTAATCTTTTATACAAGATGTTTGATTTTTTTAAAGCTTTGTAAATACCGATTGTCCCAAATACAAATTAATGTTAACTTAATTCCCAATATCAAACAATATCAAAAAGAGACTAAAAATGAAAGGATTGAATTTCACTAGCCACTATATTTATCGGCTGATTGCATGTACAGAAATGACCGGGCAAGGGATTAAAGTTTTTCCGATGGAGAGAGGGATGTAATGATGACTCTTCCATCTTTATCTATCTTTTAGTTAAATATCATAAATTGTATGAAAAGGAATAAAAATGTATTGTGGTTTAGAATAAAAATCTGCAGAGGATTTCTATTATTCTGGAAAGCCTTTTATTTTTGGTTATACACATTTCAATAAAAATAATCAACACCACCACTAAAAAGATTAGAACTACTATCAGAACTACTTTAAATTTAATTCAGATTTTTTAAAACAATATAGAAGTGTATCAAATGATCAAATCAAAAATAATGATAAATGCGCATTGTATTTTAAAACTTTTCTAAACAATGTTTTAACATTTTTTTTTTTTTTTTTTTTTTACTATATTCATCAAAGAGTTTTACATGTAAGAATATTACAGCATGTTTCATATATGTAACGTTAGAAATATGTTTAAATTAAATATTTATTAATAGATAGCGTAGTTTCAGGCTCATTATTCAATTTCTTAGTTATTCATTCGTACATTTCGCAGTCCGAAAAAAAAAAAAGACATTCAAAATATTTTTTTTTAATTCAAAATAAGTTTCTTTTTAAAAAGTTCAAAATTAAATTTAATCAGAAAATTATTTGTTAACAATACGAAATTAGAATAATTTAAAAAATAAGATTCGATAAAACAGCTCTAAATGACAGTTGGTTCTAATGGCATTAATGAAAGAAAAATCGAAATTTCGGTTATCTTCTACCAAACTTTTTTACCATATTACTACTTATATATATTTTGAGTAGCTACACACTCTAAAGAGTAAATCCTAAATCAAGGGGTGAGCATAAATTTTTAAATTTTTTGTTAATTCGAAACTTTTTTGTATGCATGTGGACATGAGAAGAATGTGAGCAATTTTTATCACTTTGTAAAATGCCTTAGACCTATCATTTTGTAAAATGCATCAGAAACTCGAAAAATGTACTGTTACAATTTAAATAATAATTATGGTTTGGATACGGTGCTTTCTCTAAAAAAAAAAGGAATGTATATTCTTCAGATCAATTTTTGAGTCTGATGTTATAGTAGCACTTGTGACCAAAACCAACATCTTCCTTTTTAAAAATATTTTGACTGTAGTACCACGATTTTATATTTTTATGTATATACAATACATTTCGTTATGTCTCTGTTGAAATACAGAAAAGTTGCCTATAGGAAGTACAGTTTATTTTGATACCAAAAAATTTCATCCATAAGAAATTTATCTTGCTTTGAAAGAGACCCAGAATCTCCAGATTCCCCACGATCTCGACCCTGTTCACACGTCGGATAATTAGGAGGTCGTTCACTTCATGTGGTAAAAGTTGAAATGGCTTATTTTATGTTTAAAATATTGGAGATTTTTTTATTATAATAAATAAAATATATTCAACGTAAAGTTAACATAGCATTTTATGTAATAAATTAACATTAATTTACATAAAATTTTGTTGGATTTATCTCATATAAATGCCGATGAATAGGTTTTAGTTAATCAACAATAACCTACCATTACGACGCTTCCTCAAGAATATAAGATGCACGTGGAAATTATGCAAAAATTATTTCTACTACATGATTGCTGCAGCAGATTATGTTTCAATCAGCAAGAGATCCATTTTTTTTTTTTAAATATTTTGAAAATAATCGTTAATTTATATTTTTGCAATTTCCCTTCTGTTGTTAGGATGCACTATTATATGAGTCACGGATGCCTGTTGATCTTGTTGAAGGCTGTATACAATCACCAGCTCTTCTTCACCAAATTCTCAGACTCTTTTTTTTTAAATAATGTTTTCTGTTTGATTTTCATTTTGAATATTAAAATGGCTTTTATGCTTTCAAAAGCAATCAAATCCTTTGGACGTTGGATGGCTCGAATCAAAATCAACAATAATAACAAAGGATCAGTAGAAGCTAACTGATGCATTTGTAGCCTTTCATTGGGGTATTATTTATTAAGGTACATTTGTACTATTTCATGACCCTTTAGTAAACATGTTACAACAACATTGTTACATCTTCCTGACATTGGCCTGCATTCACAACAGTGAACGCCATCAAAGGAACATCGTAGACAGTCGTGTGTTAATAGAAAGATCTGTATTTACATCATTCAATCCAAAATGGGAACTTATTTCGAATGCAGCCGTTCTCATTCGCCAAATGAAAATTGATACAAACTATTATTATTATTATTTTGTTAATAATCATAATGAAAGCCGGCGGAAATGTTCTTCTAAGAAATTCCTAACTCATTCTCTAATATAAAGTTTTATCTTAGAGAAGGACTTGTATGGCAGTAGTGTACAGTCATTACAAAATAATAACCTTTGATGAGAACTTAGCATTTTTACTGAATCTATTGTTTGATCCTTCGCAAATTTTTATGGGAATAATCTCTAACTTGAAGTTAATAATATATGAAAATTGATTTTCCTTTTTAGAAATCCAACTGATTGAAACTAAAATTTGGCAGAAAACTTCTCTTGTAGCCACAAAATCATATACAAAATTTAACGTATTTGAGCCATTATGCATTTGAGTTACCGCGTTTACATGTTTCTGAAAGTACAAACCGATATATGGTTAACCCATATTTGGATTTGATTCAAAAGTGTCTAGATTAAATTTAAGTACTGAATTTTATCCACCTTAATTTATTCGTTTTGTAGTTATCATTTTAACTTGTATTCGAGCAGCCAGATAAAGAGACTTTCATGAATAAATTCTGTTTAAAGTTTGATATGGAGCCATAAATTTGGTGTACCAAAATTTATCCCAATTATCATGGTTTGGTACTTTTTATATAATTCATATTGTTGACTCATCCGGCTAGACGGGAGAGGCTCCAATGAAGAAGCAGCAAAAAAAATGACAAGTTTTTCATTATGATTATTATTTTCTGTTTATTTATTTTTCTTATTCATCTTTCCGGTGGATTATTGTATTCAATTGAGTTGCCCATTCTGTATTCGTATAATTCGCTCCAATCTTTAATCGTTACATTAAAATGGTTAAAATAGTCTTTGAGATCTGTCTTCTCTGCTCCAGATTCAAATTAATCTTCGGAATGAGATGAGTCAATTTTCATTTCTTAATCGTTAATTCTACCTTCTTCTAATTTCTTAGTTGTTGATTCTACATATATTTTAGGAAGCAACAGGAATGGTCTCATCGAAACTTTCTTTCGTGCTCTCAGATAAAAATATGGGTCGATCTTATTTTAGCCCACCTTTGGCGAATAATAAGAATTATTTGGCGAAAGGTAAGAATTCTTTTTTCTTAACCTTTTAATTAAAATACTTTCGATTTGGCGAGATTTTGAAAAAGTCACCATAGGTGGGCTAAAATAGGATTTTACCAAAAGTATTATCTTTAGTCCGCAAGAAACTGTGCAGTTTGAACAAAGCCATGAACACCATGAGCATTGAATTTTTCATTTCCAGAGCCCGTGCATCAGAGCTGTATGCTTCTTGAGAGAGAATTGCATTTTGAGTGCCTTTTCTTTCGATCGATATCTATTAAAATTCAACGGGAGCTGATTTATCTAGTTGTATCATCATATAGCAAATTTCGTTTATTTACTTCGTTGCATTTTTAAGCTATCACGTTTTCGAATGCATGTAAACGCGAAAGACGGTAATCAACAGATTTAATGCAAAAGACGGTAATAATTCTTCTATTCCCAAATAACAAAACTGTTTACCAAGTTTCTTTTATTTAAGGTGACCGACTACGTTCAAAGGAAAAAAATTTGAAAAATTTGATTTTTTTAAAAACTATTTTTTGGTTTTTAGATGTATTATCAATTATAAATACTATAAATACAAAAACATTATTTGAGAACATAATATATTTTGAGAAATAGGAAAAATTGTGATAAATTTTAGTGAAATTTGACCAAAACGGTTAACATTCTACACAAAATGGTAATGCAACAATCCTAATTTTCTTTGTACACAAGTTATAGAATATAATGATGAATGAAATGAACCCAAATCTAAGAAACATTTTGACATGCAAAGAAGTTACGGTAAAAATACACGTATATATGCATTTTTTCCATCAATTCGCAACTTAATTTTTCTAAAAACACCTATAACTGAAAAAGTATTTCACCAGCAATAAAACTTTTGTCTCATTTCATTACCTATATTATTTAAAACACACGCTGAAATTATTATGTAAATACCTCTATTAGTTTTTGGGATATCATGTTAATGGTGGATAATTTTTATGAAAATTAAAATTGAAGTGAAAGACAAATTTTAGCCTGAAATATAAATTTTTGCTTAAAATTCCTCTGCATGAGAGGTTGGACCTTCCTTTTCTAAGAAAAAAACTGTTTTGGAAAGAGAAAAGTCTGAATGTCAAGAAATAACACTTAAAAAAAAATCGCCAATGTGGTCGAATACCAGTGTTTTTAACGTAGTCGGATACTTTAAGTTGTTGCACTTTTGAATAACTGGATTGACATGCGAAATTACAGACCAACAGACGGTCATCCCAATGACAAATTAAGTTCCAATTTCGATACAGATAGATAAAATTATGTAGTAAATTTGATCCAATTAGTATTTACCTGTATTCGGATAGCAAGACAGATTTATCTTCTCTGAATGCATTTCATCAAATTTTCATAGAAATTTACTAAATTTATGTCAAGACTGTACACTGAATTTCATTGTTCTAGATCAAAGGAATTTTTAAAAATCTATTTTGCCCTATAGAAAAAAATGTAGTACCTATTTTTCCCTTTGAACAGAGGGCGCTCCCTTGTGACGTTTTGCAGATGACAACCAGTTGAACAACAGACCTGCACCTTAAAGGCCTTATCACACGGCGAGATATCGTCCACACTTTTCAACAGCAACGACAACGAAAGTGACGCCACTTCAAAGTTTCACATGATTGGTTCAATTTCGTTTGTAGATAATATTTCCGTCATTATCGGTGGCATTTTCAAACTGGTTAAAAAAAAGCTGTCGATGACGAAAAACTTGCTTGACAGGTTCTTGAGGGTAGAAACGCAAAATCGCTGACGAAAAGTGCGGACAATATTTCGCCGTGTGATAAGGCTTTTAGGTCGACATTTTTTCCCATGCGCAACCCAGCGCTAACCCCGACTACTTTCGGATGAATATCGTGGAATCGGTCCACCATACTATTCTTCAACCTAATTTTCCGAGTGTGTCTATAGTAATGATTGTTTGGGAATTATGTAGTGTGGCTGTGTTTGTGAGGATTAAAAATCGGGTATTTAAAACCATGCTGCTCTTAGAAAACCCCAGTCATATAATTTTTAAAAATGTGTTCCTAGGACTCAGAGAGGTCTGCAATGTGATGATTTGTCTTAATCTCTAGTACAACGGGTTTTTTTTTTTTTTTTTTGTCGATAACTATATTCTTGCTGTGTATGCACCCATATTCGATAAATTAAAAAATGTGAATCTTTAAACTATTCAAACCTTTAAATAAAGGAGGGAAATGAAAAAAAAATTATAAGTTATTAAAAACTAATAAAAATTTAGCATGATATTTACTATAGCCTCTTATGTAAAATTTCTGTTATATCACAGGTGAATGTATCTGCAACTGGCTGTTGACTTGGTAACGATTGAAATAAGTAAAACTAATCGAAAAATATTTGAACTGGCAAAACAGTTATCCTAGTTATAGCTGGTTCAGTTCATTTTTTCAATCAGTGGGCTGTAAAATTAAAAATTAAATAACAATCTGAAAACGAATTTTTTATTTTAGCGAGGTTCAACCGACCCCGTAATGATTCAATACGAAAGTGTTCTTTTTTTTAAGAGCTGATCACATGTCAGCAGGTTTACAATAATTTAAGTCGCTGAAATCAAATCAGCGTATGGTTGCAACATTTTAAGAAAGAGCACTAATGAAGACATTTAACATAGAGCGCCAACGTAGTGGGAACAAAAATTTACAAAACATTTTTACATTTTTATGAATGAATGTTTTAAAATATTCAATTTTTTTGTAGAATTATTTTTCCTTATCTAAAAACTTAAAAAAGAATTACTTGATGGTTTGAAGTCGTATATTTTTTCGTTGCAAATAATTATTTTAAAAAAATTATAGCAATTTTTGTTGTTTTTAAATAATTTCTTCTTTCAGGGAACCCAGCGAAGAAACATTTCTGAAAGTAAAATTTGATTCGAAGTTACTGTTTTCAAAAAATCAGAAATTCCATCTCTTGTTAATTTAAATTTAGTTCATTGAAGTATTTAGAACTTTATTAGACTATATTAATGCTTCATGCAACAAGAAATAGTTTATAAATCTGTTCAATCTTATGTATGAAATGTATTCCGATAATATGTATGACAGTTTTTCACTCCATAAACAATAATCTAGAGCTTCTATTGTCTCTTATCCTACCAAAATTCGATAAACTAAAACACGCACACATACACACGCACGCACGAACTTGTACACACACACAATTTCAAATTAACTATGTTCTGAAAATAGCATTCTGTCACGGATTACAAATTGCAGATTCCGTTACAGATTACAGATTTGGTGGTTGATGTAGTTTTAAACAATTTTTTAGTAGAAAACAACGATGACGATAATTTAACGTGAAGACACTGAAACAAAGACGACAAATACACAGTTGAGGCGAACTCATAACAGCACACAGCAACCCACAAGTAGAAATTGATCACAGCACGCAAAGCGGCCAGACTGATTTCAGCAAGAGAGGGAATCTTCTGAGCTTCTCTCTAAAGTCTCTCCAAATGGCTGAAATTCTCCACTGTCACCTCGTTTTAGCTATATCCAACTTCCAACTCACTACTACACGAATGGCTACTCTACATATCACACGACGCTGCCACTATAATAAACACCAGAACTCATCATATAGCAGTTCAACACACGCTGGAGTTCCATACAACCCTGGACTATTTCGTCGTTGCTTCGCTATCCTCTTGATGATTCCGACTAAGATTCATTTCGGGTTGAGACTGCAGACCTTTTATAGTTCCTGGGAGGTGGAGCGAGAAGTTTCTTGGCCAGTTAGGAGTACCTCGACTTCTATTGGCTCAACTGCTAAAATTCTCGTTCACAGAAATATCTACTTTGTTGCCATATCCGTTGCCAAGCTCTGAGATCACTAGTGTGGCAGCCGATCAGCACCCAAATCTCACCGTAAGGCGGTCTTTCTTCCGATTAAACTATTCGTCCTGGGAAGCAACCTTCAAAGTTTGTAGCAATTCCAATCATTCAAACTTCGATTTCATTGCAACTTCAACTTTATGTTTTGAGGGGTTATTTATTTTCCCATGAATCAAAGCGCTGCGTCTCTACATTTTTTTTTATAACTGTATAAGGTCTAAACATTTTCTCACGATCCCTTTTTCTGTTTTCTGGTTACCTATTCGGTCCATTACTCTGCTTACGTCATGGCTTGGAGATTGACAAAAACTAAAAGCTGGATTATTTCTTTTAAGTTATGAAGAATAAATACCGTTAGAATGTGGCGGCTCTCCAATGCGGAACAATTTTTGTTTCTTTCTTTATTATTATTATTATTCATTATTGTAAATTTATATTTTAAAAAGTGGTGGCAATACGAACTTTTGTTTCTTTTAAAGTTTTGATTATGTCATGTATATTTAATTTGTTAAGTCATATTGTATTTTATGGTAAATATTTTTTTTTAATCAGAACTCAGAGAAGTGGTATTCTTTAAGAAGCAATAAGAACTATTTGTTCTGAAAGAATAAATCATTTTCTTTTATAATCACCTGTTTATTCTTTTTTAGACAATTTTTGTGAAAACGAATTCTGAATTCGAAAAGAAAAAAAAGGAAAGGAAAAGGCAGTTGTGTTCTGGGTAAGAAGGTCTATGTTTATTTGAATAAAACCTTTCATCATGGAGTTGGCTAGTTCCGATGTGAGATGGAGTCTAAATTAATTATGCTAATGTCTAGGGCAAATCTGCCCGCACTACAAAAATACTCTCACGCCTGATTTATCAAATCATGTTTCATCTCACGTATATACAGAGTGGTTATTATTTAAAAACTTCCTCGATATAGAAACTTCTAGTGGCCTATACACTCCGTCAATTGAAATGAAATGTAGATGATGTTATTTGAAGGTATGCGCTCGAGATTTTGATGATTTAAAGCTACAGTGCTCTCATGTTTATGGATATAGTGAAAAAAAAATTACGAAATTTTCAAATGGCAATGCCTTTTTTTTTTCCTTGCACAAATTAATCGGTGTTTTGAAAAAAAATAAATAGCTTGGAAAAATGTGTGAATGAAGAAAATTGGCAATTAATGTATTTTTAAAGAAACACATTCTAAAAGACCAATGTTATTGTAGAAAGGATCCACATGGAGGCACTTGAAGCAATTCATAAAGATTGACGATAGAAACATTAATCAAAGAACAATATGTGAGAAACATAGCTCGTGGAAAACGTTTCATAATCCGTGTGAGAGGATTGCTTTTTCAATCATGTGTGCGAATTTGCCAGCTAGATGACATTTAAGCAAAGCAACGAGGTGAATTGATAAAGTTGTTTTATCTCTAACAGGAGAAAAATGTTACCTAAGCAATGCAAGTGTATCGTAAAATCTGTACATAATTTATAGCTATAAAATTAAAAATCTGTTTGCTTGTGAATTTTTAGCTTACTTAATTCCTCACTCTAAGGCGGAATCGAACATAATTTAATATACGTGTATACACATTTGGTTATACACTTAAAAGAATTTACTGCTCTATTTAAAATTTTAAACAATCTTCTAAAAGGAATGGAATGGAGATTGCAAATTTTTGTATTTTTCTGTCATAACATCTGAATAAACCATTGCCTTAAAATTATTTTTTTCATTATTTTAAAATTCAAAAAATAATAATTTTTTAGTAGCGAAAGTTTAATTTCTGTGCTATAATTTCTTTAATTTTAAACAGTTTTTAAAAAAATAATTCAAGAACATTTTATAACCATGTCTCTATTTTCCAATTAAATATTAAGCCTACTTTCTACTTAATCGCACCTACCGCTTGCACATCTTTGCCAATATCGAAGTTTACTTTCTTCCACAATTGTTACTTTTATCTCTGTTACGCAGGTTTTTTTTTAATTGACTTGAATTTGTTACTCACTCAGTTTCTATTGATACTTGAATGTAGTAATGTAGTCTTTTAAAACTGTTACAATTTCTTTAGCTGCTTGACTTAATTTTTCTATATCATAATAATTCTAAAATTTATTGTGTCCAATATTATCTGTATCAAATCCAATATAATGTGTAGCCTTTCATGTTTTCAGTAATATTAAAACTAATTAAGAAATTTGTCAAAGCATTAATGTCTGCCAAGATTATCAAATTTCATACCTTGTTGCAATGAAATTCAAACCGTTTTTATTTATGGTAACAAATACAATTCTCTTTCATTATTGAAAGATGAGTGAGAACAATTATTTTTACTAATTCCGAAGTTTACACGTAGAATGATATTACAATATCCCTAAAATAACCTGAAATTAGAAAATAAGTTGATTACTCAAACATTTATAATCTTATCATCACTAATTATTTACCAAACATTTTTAAATACACCACCACCAATTATTTACCAAACATTTTTAAATACACCACCACCAATTATTTACCAAACATTTTTAAATACACCACCATCAATTATTTACCAAACATTTTTAAATACACCATTACCAATTATTTACAAAACACTTTTAAATACACCAACACAAATTATTTACAAAGCATTTTTAAATACACCATCACCAATTATTTACCAAACATTTTTAAATACTCCACCACCAATTATTTACCAAACATTTTTAAATACACCACCATCAATTATTTACCAAACATTTTTAAATACACCACCTTCAATTATTTATCAAACATTTTTAAATACACCACCACCAATTATTTACCAAAATTTTTTAAATACACCACCATTATAATGATATTACAGACTTCACACCATTAGGAAATTTCTTATGCTTACTAAACAGAGCATGACTACTTAAATCACGGAGCTTTTATGATGGCCTAAATTAAAATGTAAAAGCATTTTATTAGGGGGATCATGATCATCTAACTATGCATAAAAATTCAATTTGCATTTCGGTTATCGGCAATACATTTCGGTGCACAGATTTAATACATTTACAAATTTTGAGCCAATCCAGTAAGGAATTGACCGTCTTTTAGTTTGTGCTTTCAGAAACACGTAAATGCGATGATTCAAAAATGAATGATGAATGAAGAAGAGATTTTATGACTAGTGCAGTTTTGTACACATTTTTGTTTCAATCAGTTGAGAAAATACAAATTGTATTTTTGGATATTGTTAATGTATGTCAGGGATTAATCACCAAATAACTCGCCTAGGATAATTCGATAAATTCATTAAAAATGCTAAATTTTTGTATTCAGGCAGATTTCCTCCGAATAGATTTCTTTCAAATTCCAACAGAGGTCTACAAATATGGTGTTAAATCTACACATCAAATTTCATTCTTCCAGCTCAAAGTATTTTTGAGTTAATTTGTTCATAGACTGACGGACATAATGTAAAAATGTGTGGGGTTTTTTTGATGGGGGGAGGGAGACTCTGGGAGGCATAAAAATGGAAATTTGTCAAAATATCAGTCCGAATTTTCGAATGCAATATGAGTTTTTTGGTACTTACAATACCTTCTTTATATTACGCACATGAGAAAGTAAAGATACGTTTTTCGGACTGGGGGGGGATTGAAATTCCCTTTCTAAAAATTTAAAGAATATTAAAAAATACAAACTATATTTTTTCCCTCAAAAATTGATAAAACTACGATTAAAGTACTTTTTCCGTCAGAAAAGTATTAAAAGTAACAATATTAGAAATAATGAACTAGGACGTGACATTTTAACTTTTTTTCTTTCTTCCATAAATGTAAAATCATCAAATCGACTAATTTTATTTAGTATGGATTGTAATCTCAGACAGGTTTCACCTTTAATTATTTAATATTGACCAAAGAAATAAATACTCGATGAAGACGATTCTGCATTAATAAGGATTTCGAAATGTGAATCACTGACAAGAATATTATTCCAAATAGTGTATAGCAAAAAGTAATATTATTCTCACTTTATATCTCACGGCCTTTCTTTCATACAATAATTAAAATTTTAGACATCACCTTAATAATTTATGAAAGATGGAACATTCAATGAAGATTATTGCACAATATAAAATCGCACAGTATAAAATTTTTAAATTTTCATTAATATTAAAAGTTATGAGATATTTAATTGATTATATATCAACAAATACCTCATGATTAAAAAAAATTACTTTCTTAGAATACCACTTTCAAAGCAGATTTTTAACTTTCAGTTTAATTGATATAGTAACTACCTAGGTTAGAATTCTTGCTGTAAATTGTATGACGTACAAAGTATTATAGGCATAATGCAACGCCTAATAGAATGAAATCATTCAAAGACAAGACAGACGAATCAAATCCAAAGTAATGTCACTCAGTGATGTTTCGTACTTCGGGTTCGAAACTACTTCCAATTTTAAAATTAACCTACTAATTCCTTTTGTTAATCTTTGTTAACTCTAATTAACCTTCATAACTAGCTCTGTTAAAATGAAATACATTTTTCAAAACTTCCTGTGAAGAAGATTCCAATTGACACCACAATCAAACGATGTTTTTTTCCACCATCCGAATTTGTAAATAAATGTATGACTAACAAAAAGTCGTCTGCGGGTGAATTAAAAAATATATATAATGATTTCGCTGAATACTCTTTATTAAAACAAAGAATTAAATATTCTTTAAGGTTAAATCATATTTCTTTCAGAATTGGTCTCCCTCCATTAAAAACGAATAATTATAAAGAATTTATGCAAGTAAAAGATTTCGCATCAGACATTGGTTCAGAACGGCTTAGAATAAATAAATCAATAGATTTGGTGATAATTTCAAAAATTACCATCTGGTTTTTCTAAGATTCCAATGCGCACTGTTAATTTTTATTTAAGCTAGTTCCATTTATTTAATAAATAAGGATGAGATTTTGTAAGAGTACATTAGATTTGTAAAAATTATAGGGTTAGTTTCTTCAGAATAATTAAAAAGGAAATGCTCTTGATTACATTGTGAGTGAGTTTGAACATTTTTTTTATCATTCAATGCACAATAACTTTTTAATTCGTGGAATAATTTTTTAATGTTACAAAATCTATAGAAGATTAAATAAATTGATGCGTAAATGCATAGTAAAAATGTATGTAACGTTTATTGCGCAGTAAAAAAA
>JAPMOQ010039084.1:105940-122128 GCA_026543055.1 Argiope trifasciata
ATATATATATATATATATATATATATATATATATATCATTTTGAAATGGTTAAAAAAATTTCAGAATAACATAGTCTGAATTATTAGAAAAAACATTACATTAATAACTTTTAGCAACATTTAATGTTAAATATGTTAGTGTCTAATAAATTATGTTATTAATAAAATGTCAAACATTTTTACTCAATGAGCATCTAATTCCCAAATTTGGGATTTTTAGACCCAACAGTCTTTCTCACAAATCATTTTGTATAATTTTATATCATACATCCCAAAATTTACCTACAGTAACCAGCTTGTATCATCTAGAAGTGATAGGTCACTGACAGAATTTGTCGAAATATAATTTGCTAATAGATCTCGATATTTAATAATGTGATTTTTTAAAACTTTATATTCATTCTGTATTAGCAAAATTAAAAAAAAAAATGTTTTTCATTCAAAGAAAATGCATTAGAGATTCTAGTAAAAATGCTATCATTCTGCAACAGCAACAAGATTTTAGAAATTTTAGTTAGTTTTAGAAAGTTTTAAAGCATCTGAGTAAAAAGTTAATTCTAGAGTTTTAACACTAGATTGCCTAAGACAGTCATTTTAAGTGCTTTTCAAATTCAGTTAGAAAAACAATTGTGTACGTAATGACACAGCTTCTTAGATTTTGTGACTTTTTGTACAACATATAAATGCGTTTATTAATCATTGTAATTGCCTCCCCCCTTTCATTTCCGGTATATATATGTGTTATACCTGTATTACCTAAAAATATCATTTTGACTGCTTGAAAATTTTTAAATAATCAAATGACTTTTATTAGTGAATTGAGTAAATTTCTTATATGAAATTGGAGCCAATCTGATTATATGAAATTAGATCGGCTCCGATTTCGTATAACAGTTTATATAATTTTTGATTACCGTCACTTGTTCGTTACTTGTCATTCGAATCTTTATGCCAGGCCTGCCATCAGAAAATGAGGACCCACAAACATCAAATACAACATATTCTAACAAACGAAAATTTTGTCAAGTACGACTTTGCAACAAAAACAAAACAAATAATATAAGTGAAAAATGTCAAAAGTATATTTGCGGAAGATGTACACATAAAAAGATTTCAACTTACATTTGCTTAAAATGCGCAAATAATGAACAGATTATTTTTTGTTCCAAATGAAGTAAATTTTTTTTTGTTAATACTTACTAATAACTTGCTATATGACTGTAAATAGTATAAGAAATATTAAAAATAAATTTTAAACAAAGTCTTTACACATTAGTTATTCTTTCATAATGCAGTCATTTTGACTGCTTTGGGGTAGTATGAGTATACACTAGGTCTCCGTCTTTCTAGTGTTAAATTCCTTACTTACTTTCTCGTATATATAATATTGAGAAAAATCGCCCAAAAATATGAAATCGTTAATCTTGTTGAATCACCACTTTTCAGACTTTCTTGAGTTTAACAAACACAATTTTAGAACACTTCCATCTGCCTCTCTATAAAAATTAGGACTTTCAAAAGCTTTAGTAAATTTGTTGTGTGATCTTTACACTAAATTTATAGATTTCTATCAAAATTTGTGAAAAATCTGTTTGTATGTATATTATAAGTTAACATAATAATTACAGAACGAAAAAAAGTTAGAGAAGTAAGATTCGGTGCTGAGATTTAACATTTACATTGTATACACCTGTCAGGCTTTGAGTCAAATCCCAAAAAAGGTTCGATTCTTTATCAATGTGTACTTTCAGAATAATTAAAAAAATGTATGTATATGTATTAAATATTTGTATGTATTAAATTTGGTATGTGATTTTGAGACTATAAGTGTAGTTTTGCGTCGAATTTTTATTTCAAACATTTGGTAATCGAATCTAAACACAAATTCGATGTTCGTATACTTTTGATCGTATGCCAAAGATTGACCGCTAAATAAATCGCCAAGGATGGCATAAGGCGCCAAGGACTGACTCACCAATTTGCACCAAAATTTAATGATTCTTAAATATTGTTCGTCAGTGTAGTATAAGGCGCTCTCTCACATGACAAATTTATTAGGGAGTATGCTAGAAAGTTTTGGGGTGACAGCTCTTCTCGGCTTTCTTGTCCTTTTCATCTTTTTTTTTTTTTTTTTTTTTTTGTCAAAAAAGTTAAATTCGAGATTAAATAAATGGATGTTATTCTAATAAGATATTGAGTTATTTATAACTGATTTCTGAAAAAAATGTCATCACATTATTTTTCACATTTTCTCAACAATTTTATACCAACCAATTTTTTACTAATTTAGCTACGTTTCTAACGAGCCAATTTGTGGTTAAAAAAAAAGGGATTTAGAATAACATTAGAAATTTACGAGTTTAAGAGTCATTTTTAACCCAACAGATTTCTTAATACAGTTTCTAATACAAATGTATATATTTGTGATTTTATATGCATATTATTTATATTTCACCCTTTACAATTGAGTCAGACTTAACCAATCTTTGCTTGTTAATTATTTAAGAATTGAACGAATGCTATTAACTTTACGAAGTGAAAATATTAATAAAATGTTACTTTAATTAAAATTAACGAAAATTTTTATCATTTTATATATATATATATATATATATGATCTGGAGAATTTTTCTGAATTAACTTTTTAACATTTAACAATTTATAACAAGAACAATTTTGAATTTATTTTCACATTTTTGTGATTAATCAAAAATTA
Organism: Argiope trifasciata; assembly: GCA_026543055.1. NCBI lineage: Eukaryota > Metazoa > Arthropoda > Arachnida > Araneae > Araneidae > Argiope > Argiope trifasciata. Next base: position 108,657 of record JAPMOQ010039084.1, read on the forward strand.
ACTATTCAATTAACTGTTAAAAAAAGTTTGTTTATTAAAATTTTCTTTTATTCGTTAGTATTGCTGAACAAAATTTGAAGTACTTATTAAATATTAAAATCGAATTGAGAAAATTAACAATGAATTTTGGAAATCGGCAATTTATTTCGAGAACAATTATTAATTTCATATTTCTAACTAATATAAAATTAGTTCATTAATTCACTGTCTCAAAACCTGTTTTTTTATATCTTTAATGTTCATAAGCAAAATTTGAAATACTTATTAAAAAGTAATGAAGAAAATTAATTACCGGATTTTTTAAAGCTTAATTCTAATAATATTATCAATTTAATTAATTTAATTTAAAAATTCAGATAATTTTTAAAAATTAATTTTAAAAAACATTCCAACCGATGAAAGAATATGGTATATTTTGATATTTTATACAAAACTAGTTTTTGCATTACGAATATTAACTCGGGAACATATTTTAACCATGATCAATTAGATAAATATGAGCACCAAATTATATTTAAATTGTCATTGTTATGTAAAAAATTAAAAAAGAGATTAAATATAATTTTTTTATGAGTATATCTAAAAAATTTCCAATCACTTGGAAACTTTGTTTTCCTTGTCTGTTTAAATTTCCATTTTGAAAAATAAAATTCCAAATTTTAAACAAAAAAATATATAGATAAATAGATATATTAAATTTCATTCAGAATTATTATAAAGGTTATTTGAACATTATTGAACACATTTTTTTTTCTTTCTTAATAAGAGTAAAAAGAACAATTTTTTAACGATTTCTGAAGTGTCCTATTATTTTTGATCGGAGTTATGAAAATATAATCACATTTAATAAATTTTTTATCGTTAAGGTTAAGAAATCAAAATATTACAATTAAATAATAAAATCTTTTATTATTCTGTAATATAAGAATGTATTTAAAATATTTTTAATTATTTATTTTTTCAACAAACTTTTCCATTTACGAAACAAGATTTTCCTTTGAACTAATTGAATTGGCATTATTCCAATCTAAAACGGACATAGTACAAGTAACACGAGTGACTAGTTAAAAATAAACAATAACTAAAGCTCATCCGGAGGAATGACAGTTCTATTTTCATAATGAATATTACATTGTATACATGTTAAGTTCTTCAAATGTCTCATAGATGGCGCCATAGATCTTAGAAAAATGAGGTTTCCAACAGCTGGCCTACGTGCAACGATGGGCAGCAGGTGAGAGGAAGGGCAGGGAAACTGAATGTGGTTCCGGTGCCTCATCTACACCTGGTCTTGCATTGAGCTCGGCCAAGGTGAACCACAGGCTACAGTTTTCAAGTGTCAAATAACCCATAGAATATTTCCACACACTTTTCAGTACGCAACACCACAGCAATAACAACATCTCTGGAAAAGAATTCGATTTAATTCCCTGGAACAAACTTTTAAATTCGCTCATGATTAATATTCCATCTTTCTTTCCATTTCTGAAAAAGAACAAAGTAATTAGTTGTCGTTTGAATATAATACAAATGCAAACGATTTAATTTTGTATTCATTATGGTTTCAAGGTTATATTCTAAAAAAAAAGGGATAACAACATGGAAGTTAAAGCGTGCTTCAATTAAAGTTAATGCATTTTAAATCATAAACAATCCAATGAATGAAAAACGGTTTGTACTTGTGAGCATGAAACTCATTGAAATTCATCTGCCTTACCGAACTCACTAACAAGCTGACCGTTTCCTGTTTTTCATTTTAGTGCTAACTGAATAAGAAAATTCGCATACTCTTAAAGAAAATATAATTACTTTTTATACAATAGAAGAGACTCCTATAGTTAATTGAGTTTATTTAAAGTGAATAAGTATTATGATGAACTCGAAATTTGCATTTATATTTGATATAATCTTCACCTTGGGCATTTTATAATTAAGTCTTTAAAGCCATATTAGATGTTCTTATTGATATAAAAAAGTTATATTTAATGATTCGTTTTTATTAAATTTTAGATGAGTTTAAATATCAAATGGTGTCATCGTTTAATTTAAATACCCTTTATTATCATTATTAATTTTTATCGGGGAAGAGCAAAAATGTTAATTTATAATCTCACAAACTTTGCACTTAATTAAAATGGCAAATAATATTATTCTTAAATAATTTGTGAGCTTCCCCCCCCCTACTAAATGGAAGCCTTCATATCTAATAACACATATGAATATAGTTAGGTTCTGCTGTGTAATTCTAAATCTATGAAATATTTTTGTTAAAAAAAAATGTTAATTTATGTAATTTTTTCGGGGTTTTTTTTTTTCAATTTTTTTTTCTTCATTCTTTCTTTTTATTCTCCTTTTTTTATTATTTGTAAATATAAGAAATAAGCATTCTTGTTTAAAGAAAGTTTTGAAGGAATTTGTAAAAATGAAAAAAACCACATTGATTTAGATATTTCATTCAAATTTGTCGAACAACCGAATTGAATAATTTTTCTGTAATAATATAAATTAGTAATTTCCATCTATGGTCATTTTGATAAATCTAAATATATAAATCCAAGTGCAAGAGTTATTAATAACAAGAAAAGAAATTGTAAGTTTCAAAGTTAAAGAGAGTTTGTATTAATGCAAACCCACATTATATAAATGGAGTGATCCTTGCCCCCAAGTGATGTCGAAAGAAAAAAATTATGAGGATCTAATTATTTTCAACTTCCATCTTTTTCAGATTATTTAATATCTGTAATTAAAATAATTGTGAAAATCATTCCAATTTAGAACATCTTATTAAAACGATTAATAACTAGTTTAAATTGATTACCTCTTGATTTATCACCAATTAATGCGTTGCTTTCTCATTTATTTCAGAATTTTGGGATAACGACAAAAAATTTGTTAAAAAACAGATATTTGAAATTTTTTTTGATCGTGAATTGGAACTCCAAGGAAAAAAAAATGTAGTACATTGAAATAAAATGTTATATTACTTGTTCTTCTTCCTTTTTTCAAAACATTGTGATACAAAATTATCTTTTATATATTTATTCAAGTATTATGTTGATTAACTTTGTAATAGAATGCTTGTATTAATTCTTTTTTTTTTTCTTTTTATCAATATTGGAACAAACTAACACTTAATTTTTAATTTTTTAATATCAGCGTTTTTAAACCATGATCGATAAAAGTGTATTAAATGATTTATTGAAATATCGTTACATGATTGAGTTAGTTTATTAGGGAAGAAGGTCCTTGATCCTGTAAAAAGAGTTCGTCTAGAATCAACAAATGAAAAAAACATCTGCTAGCTTGCACTGTAAGTTAAAAGAGAAAATGATGGAGGATTTCCCTGGACTATCCCCCCTTCTTTTCCCCTTTCTTTTCTTTTCTCAGAGTTTCGAGTCAAGCGATAAGTGACTGTTGCCACCGCGCTGTTATTTTGAATTATTTATTTCTCAAATTTCGTCGGTAGGTTGTCGCCTTAACGAAAAATCAATTAATTAATTTCCAATTTTTACAAATTTGATGAAGTGCTGAGCTAACTGGTTTTTTCCCCCTTCTTTTCTGTTGGTTAGAAAATCATAAGAGTGATTAATGATTTTTTTTTAAACAACCGTTAATTTTTAGCGTTATAAATTATCGCTTTGCTCTTTTTTATGTAGGAATTTGAGTAAGTTAATTTTGTAAATGATGTTTTCTACCCCTAATTTTCTTAATTTTGCTTCGCGGGAAGATCAGCTCCTATTTTTCATTATTTTTTAAGTTGTTTTTTAAAAGTTGTTCTTGTTTGTTTTTTAAAAAAATGTGTTTTTTTTTTTAAATCTTGAAGCATGTTGAAGAAATTGAAGCTGGTGATACTCAAAGAACTTGAAACGAAATGCAGTTTTTAAATAGTGGCAGTTACTTCAAATAATAAAATATGAATTATCTAATTTTGATCTTTTTGAATGTTTTTTACTAAGTTTATTAAGATAAACTCATTATAATACACTTTCTATCTAAATATATAATCTGTTTTGAAAAATTATTGTTCTACTGGGTTAAAAATTCCGATTATATACATGCACCAATTTTTCCTATCCTTACAAAAGAAGTCTTCTATACATCGCAGCATGCTAATATTTCATGTCTGACACCATTGTTTTGTCTTAATATGACTTAATTATATCAGAGTATCATTTTGTACATAACATCTTTCATATTATGCGATTTATAATAAGAAGCTCCCTAAAACATTATATTAAAAGATGTTACTCATTTTATCATCGACGATTGTATGATATTATTTTGCCTTCCTAAATGAAATCAAATTTTTTAAAATTATATTTAAGTAATATAAGTTGCGAGATATTACTAGAAAATTTGAAACAGAAATATGAATACAAATCTTGAAAATTGAAATATTTTTGAAGTATAAATTTATTTTATTTTTATTCAGATTACATTATGAAAGTCGATACTACAATTATACATATTATAAAACATTTCAATAGTGAATGAATAGTTTGTGGGGGTAAGTTCATAACCTACATAACAACTTACAGACCAGAGTGCACACTTTTGTCTAGAGGTTAAGTTACGCGGCGACGGATCCAATGGACACGAGATCAAACCGCAAGAATGCACTAGTATAAATCTATAATATCAGATGCATTACAAGAAATTTCGAAAAAAAATTTAATTTAAAGAAACATAGAAATTATAATATTATTAATGAAGAACCATTTTTAAATTTTAAAGTAATGTTAAAAAAACTGTTTTTCAATGATAATATGTTTAAAGTTATTCATAAAAATTTAAAAATGTTGATTAATTTTAAATTAATTAAGTATTAATTAAACTTTTAGAAAGCATTTTTATAGTGAGAACTTACTACCCAAAAAATAAGTATGTGCAAAATTTGATCGCTTTAGACGCTACATTTCACCTTGTAGATAATTTTGAATGATTTTTTGACCTTTCGTTTACAGTATATACCAACTTAAAAGCAATGTGACGTTCAAGACTCAAATCCTTAACATTTAATTATACCCAATTTTATCAAAGAAAATAAAAAAGCATTTGAAAGTGACCGGAAAGTATCTGTACTGCGTCGAAACTGGTAATATTACAAAACGAGACACGTCATTATGACGTAACGGGTAATTTTCAAACGATTTACTGGTTTGACTTGCAAGGTTATGAAATCGTAATTTAATTCATTCTATTTTTTTAATTTTTTATTCCTTTCTTATTTTTTTTAATATGCATAAGCATAGCCTTTCAATATATTTTCAGATTAAATCAAAAGTTAAATATATTGCTTAAAAAATAGAAGAAAAAAATTGGATGAAAAGATATGTATAATTTTTATTTATTCTTTTCGATAAGTCGATGCATGTGTGATTTTGTTGTTACGGTAACATTGTTTAAATACTAAATTTGACGGCTTCTAAGACTGAGAAAAAATCAATAAATATGCAGCATGTATGTATGTAAAAATGTCATTTTGTAGTAATATTTTTGCATTGAGCTGTAATTTTGAAAATATGTGAAATACCAAATTTGACTGCTTGGAAGACTAGATAAATCAATTAATATGCCACAAATGCATATGTAAAAACTTCATTTGCACAGCACTATTTTTGCATTTAACTGTAATTTTGAAACAATAATGTTTAAAGATTAGTATATTATATTTAAATTGTGTCATGTGACATGCATGATTAAAAATTGTGCAAAATTCTCTAAAAAATGTGCCAAATGGATTCATAGATATCAAATTTGACAGACTGTTACTTTTTGGACATCAGATGCTCTTTAAAAAATATTTTTAAAGTTTTAATTGAATTTTTAATTTTAAAAAACAAAACTTTAGTACTTTTTCTCAATCTAATACTTTTCTAAAATGACACAAAAACAAGTTTTACCCCTCTTTAAAATATAAAATTTTATTTTTTTTCAGTGATGTGCATTTTTTCCGATTTTAATAATTTTTAAAAATACTTTTAAGTATGATTTGCAATAATATTTTTTTAGTTCTTGTATTTAATGCATGCTACATAGTGATATAACATTTTATGAAATATCTTAAAGATAAGTTCTTCAAAATAAAATGATAACAACAAATCAATCCTAAAGCAGGCCTAACATGATGAAATGTTTGAACCTACAGGTTGAATCGCCGTTCATTTTCTTCTTTAAAGTATATAATTTCCAAATAGTGTAATACCTTTAAATGAATCTCTTTTTCAACTAACAATAAAGATCAATATGTGTATACGTTGGCATTTTACGGGATAGATAATTTAATCTAGAACTGTACATTTTCTCTTTTATTTATACTCTAAAAAATAAAAATGCTTTTTTTTTAAAAAAAGTTAATTTTATTTTTTTGTATTTGTAATTAATTAAAAATTAAGATTGATTTTTATCACAACTTCCAAAAATATTATTCCACAAAACTATTTTTACATGATTTTAAATTTCAAAATTTAATTTTTACATGAAATCAATACAATTTTCTTGTAAATTTATTCTCAATTTCGGCAATTTTTTTTTAATCTTTTGCATGCCTTTTATCAATAGATTTCATAGATTAAATTCAAATCGCTTACATTGTTCCATCAAATATTTAATGTCGAGGGGTTTTTTTTTCCTTCCAGATTTGAAATCTTAGGAAGAAGGATTCTTTTAATATCTGTGTTGTTTTATGTGAAAAAGAGAGAGGGAAAGAAATAAAAAGAAAAAGAAAAAAAAAAATAACAGTAGAACGAAAGTTAGAAAGAATTATTCGTACAGATACGTTTCCAAAGCTTTTTACTGTAATGGGATATGTTCCTATTAAGATGGTTCATATACATAACAAACAAACACAACAGGTATTAGGTTTTTAAAATAACATGATTTTGATGTCTAATACACTAATCAAAAACTATGTCTCGACTAATATTCAGGGCGATTCAGGTAAAAATATAATAAGAATTAATATATCCCTTTACAAAATATTGATGTGGTATAAAAATTAATACTTGAAGTAGTCAACTCTAGTTCACATAAACACTATACTCTCGGAGATATATATTTCAAAACGTGGAAATGAACGACAAAATAAATAAATAAATCGATAAATAATTTAAAAGAAAACAAACATTTGGTAACTGGTTTCATGGCTTAATGCTGCCTCTTAAGTCAAAAGGAAAAATTTAAACAATTTTCATTTTGTATTCAAGAATTTTCCTTGATCCAGAGAATTATCTAACGAACGCATCGTGAATTTCAAACAAACATATTACCATTTTGATGGGGAAGGTGGGGCAATGAAACGAATGAATGGTAGAAAAGAACAAAAACTAGAATCGTTTGCTCTAAGTCAATGAGTCCTTGAGTTAACTGCAGTGTATCTTTACTGTAGAAGGAACTATAGTTTCGTAAACGTTACCATGGTAACGTCCTTTGGATTGCCAATCGATATAATAGTTTTAAAAAATAAAACCTTTTATTATAAAATGAATGTGTAATATCTCAAGGTTATTGTGAATCGAATGTTTTTGAGATTCGGATTTTGGAAGGTTTTTAAATTTTAAAAAGTTCGTAAACTTGTAATTTAAAACAATTTAGAGCATTCGCCACTAAAGATAAAAATGCTGAATTAAATAGCATGATTCTATTTTATTTATTTGTTTTCAAAAAATATGAAATATAACTGTTATTGTTTATTTTATAAATATGTTTTTGATATATTTTTTTTTCAATTTATCGTTTTGATCTCACAAGAATATATCAGTATCACATATAAAAACGAAATTCAAAGTTTTTACTACACTTAGTTACATTTTTTTTGTTTCTCTTAACGGTAATAATAAATCTTAATTATTAATTTAAAACAGTATGTACGAGTAATCTCCCTGAAACTTTCTCGAATATTCATTAATAAATGTATTACGTATTATTGGTGAATTACAGTTAAGAAAAAATCAAATATATTTGGCTAGTTCTGCTGTGTAATTAATCTTCGGAATGCGGTCAATACACAAGTACCAGAAACCAGAATATGTATTTTGGGCGTCTTTTTTTTATGATAGATTAAATCAAAGTTTGACGCAGAATTACAATTATAAGGGCACAATCACATACTAAATTTTATTTACATAAGTTTTATTTTTTTTTTAAATTATTGCGTTTACATATACTCAAAAGTATTGACAGACAGAAAGTCAACTCTCGAAATTGAATAGGAATCTATATTTTCGATGTTAAATCTGAATACCAAATTTTATCGACTAAGCTATCTTCGTTTTTTAGTTATCGTCAGTAGTTTGATTTGTCACTTATTTATTAATTAAATTAATGAATTAATCAAATTCAATTGATCTAATAAGCTAAATGTATCACTTTTCTTAAGCCAGTCTCAATAATCATAAAAATATTTCCATTTTCTATGACCGAACAAAAAAATTTTAATGGCACTTTAAAATGTTAATCAATAAGAGGTGTTTTTTTTTTCCTTTATTTACTTTTTAATTTTGGATTCGGAGCAAAAACTTTCTCTCAGAAATAAAGTCGAGAAAAGTTTTTCTCCAAAAAAAAAAACAACTCTATAATAATCATTTAAAAATGTTAATGTTTTACTCTGAATATTACTTAGAATACTTACTTACTTACTTAGAATAAACATTTATAATATTTATTCTAAACAAATTCGGTATGATTAATTTCATTAAAATAACTTATAAAAAATGTCTTTCATTTAATTGAAATATCAAATTGATTGATAACAAATGCAGCTTTCAAAATAGGGAAGGAGAAATAAAATGCCGATATAGACATCAAGCATTACATCACTATTGTTTAGTTAAACTTCTAGAGAAAACGAAAAAAAAAGACAAACGACACAAGACAACGAACGCAACCGGTGAGACTGCCCCCATTTCATGCCTTGTGTCATTGCTCTGCTTACCTTCCCCTCTCTCAGGTGGTCACCCACTTGCTCAATGAGCCAAAACCGCAAAAACCATCCACTTTCACTGTGGCGATGCCTCTTGTTAATGAGTTCCGACACACCTGCGCCCTATTGCAAACGATTTATCTGTGACAGAAACATATATGGAATGATTCAGACGATTTTCGGGATCACATATTTGATATGACAGTATTATAAGCTTTCGAACGTTATATAATTTTTTTCAATGTCATATTCTATTTTATTTCAGTAATTCCAAACTCAAAATTCCCCACTTCGAATTTTATTACTTAAATATTTAAAATTTTAATTGAGATATTTTTAAAAAATATCTATGGCAATAGCAGATATGAAATAATTCATACGATTTTCGATATCACATATTTGAGATGAAAGTATTGGAAGTTTTCAAACGTTATATATATATATATATATATTCCAAACTTAAAATTCACCAGTTTGAATTTTATTATTTAAGTATTTGAAATCTTAATTGAGTTGTTATTAAAAATATTTGTGGCAGTAACAGATACAGAATAATCCATACGACTTTCAGTATCATATATTTTAGATGAAAGTATTAAAAGCTTCCGAACTTTATATAATTTTTTTCAATTTTTTAATAGAGATGTTTGCATTTAAAAAAATAACAATTATTGTTTATTAATTATTAATTGTGGAATATTCTTAACTGGTTGCTATGAGGATCACCAGAAATAATGGTTGCGCTTGGTTTCGAATTAATTCTTTTATGAATGATGATGTTGTTTCTTTTAATAAAACATTAAAGGGATAAATGCTATGTTATTTTAGCAACCTTACTGTTACTTATGTGCATGATCTTTTCTAAAGAAATAAAGTCCCATGACATTAAACTGCCCGTAAAAATATGACATAAATAAAAAATATAACCGGATCTATCTTATCTAATTGCATCTTATCTTTTTTATTTGTATTTATTATTATTATTTGCAGTGTATTTTTTTTATCTTCGTACAAGAGAAAAGAAAACAGAATCATTCTTTTTAGCCTTAAAAGATGGAAGAAAAACAAACGATTAAATATTTGATGAAACAAAATAATTGAATTTCATTGTATCTATGACATCTACTGTCGAAAATCGAGCAAAAATGTTGTATTTCATGAAAGTAATAAATTGATAATTCAGATACTAACTATTCAAAATTAAGAAAAAATTCCGTTTGTTTTAATGTTGTTACATTATTTAAATGAAAAGACATAGTACTTCTATTTGATTTTTTTCATGCATATTTATCAAAACTCATCCAATCAAACAGAATATGGAAATTATTTATACTGATTCAAATTTTACTTAAAAAACCATGCAAGACATTGAAAAATTTCACTATTGTAACTAACGTTTAAAATGTTGCAACTTTTTGAATTGGGCGTTATCATTCAAGGAATATTGTTTGACAGATTTATAACTAATAAGCCTTGTCAGCAAATGATATAAATCTTTCAATATTTTTTGCACTTAATTAATAATGATTTATAGGCAGACGATAATTACTCCTAAATTCTTTCATCAGAAAACTAACATTTCTTTAAAAAATCTTTTTTCGTATTTCTTTAATTAAAAAGGTATGAAATCGTTTGCTGATCCAGTATGCTGCATTGTATTTGCAAATCATTATACTTTATTCTTATATAACGCTTTTTTCTTGGATGTAAATTACTTTATTTAACGATAATTATTATATGAGCTCAGCATTTCTGAAAAAATAATTTCATATATTTCCTCATCTAGTGTCCTTGAATCTAAATCAAAGCTAGCATATCAACAAATCCATTTCGTTGTGAATGAATGCCTCCACAAACAGCAAATGGGTAACAATAACATAAGAAAGAAATAATAAATCTCATCTGACCCCGGATGGGTTAAGCGTGCCCATAATCCTGCCACTCGGGCGGATATCGAATTTACCCGAGCAAGCAGGTGATGATCGTGCCATCTTTTATGGAGTCAATGCTCGTGGGTTGCATTTTTTTTTTTTTTTTCTGCTTCTGTTGTTGAATTTTGAGGGAAGTCCCTTCTTTTTTGTATAATAAGGGTTCTCGACCGGACGATTGTTTTTTGATGGTTTTTCTCTCTGTTTTTGCTCCTTTTTTATTGCTTGTTTGTTTTATAAACAGCGTGTTACGCTTTTTTTAAAACGATCCAGTCATGGATAAAAATGAAAGAACAGATAGACTAAGATAGTAAGATTTGCAATTTATTAGACATATAATAGTTTTAATGGTACTTTTATTATAGTGTTTATCCCTCTTTAATAGTAAAGATTTGATTAATTCTATGTTTACTTTTTTTTCAAAACAATTTCTAGAGATTTTTATTATATAAAATTGGTTTCCGGCTTTACTTTCTTCATCTTAATGTTCGATTAATGTATAATTATATTTTTAAATTTATTTTCACTCAAAAGTATATTTATTAAATCATTTACAATATGAAATTTTTAATAAAATTATACGTTGTCGATAATAAGCGGTCGTTAGTAAGTATGTATAAACGCTGTTGCGTCCTTTACTTGTTATACAATATAGAAAAAAAAAAAAATTCGACCTGATAAAACATATTAGAGCCAAAATTGATTCTATTATTTATAGACTTTAAAGAATTGTAATTGTTACAATATCCTGTGTCATACCAAATCTTTTTTATTCGTCCTATTCTTTGGAAAAAATACTGATAAGTACTCTCTTTAATAATAGTTATAAAATGATCTTAGCCTAAAATATCGTTTGGCTGTTAAAAACAAGTCAAAACTTCTTTCATTTTTTTTACTTACTTATTTGTTGTATAACAGTTCTTTCTCACCCCCATTTTTTTCTTGTTCCAAATCATAGTGATTCTTTGTTTTTAAAAAAAGCGTATCCTTGTTCTTGCTTGCATCATCAGTATCAATATGATCATCCTTGACACAGAATATTTTAGAAGAAAAACCTTGGTTCTTTGAAAGTGAAAGCCTTAAAAAATAACATTGCACAATATGGAATTAACCAGTTATTAAAAATTATAAAAGCTTCAGAAATCAATTTTTTTAATGTGATTAAAAAAACTATTATGCTAATAAATACTACTTAATACTTACACATCTAAAAATACAGTAAAAATTATTGCGTTTTTTATGTCAGTTCATCACATAAATACATATAAAATTATATAGAAGAAAATTGTTAAAAAAATAAAAGTTATAAAAAAAAGAAAATTATAAAAATTATGATAAAAGTAAAATTATGTATAAAAGATTTTTTTTTTTTTTGCTAGAAATTTGTTTGTATTATGCATTATATAATGTAACTCACAGCGGAAAGCAATGTTAAAAACTGAAAATGTCATTTAGACGATCATTCATTACTTTAAACACTATTCATCTATTTAAAACTGACATTTTTTTTTTCTTTTCCTACTTTCCACTAACGTTTCATCAATAACAGCAATTTATTTATTTCAATGAAGTTGCAAGTAGCTATAAAACCAAATTTACACCCTTTTTAAATTTCTCGTAAAACTCTGGTTTTGTCCTTTCCTTAATCATTGCATTCAATCTCAAACTTCAATCAGAACAAAAAAATATATATATTTTTAAAAAAAATCACACTTCAAAACGAGTTATAAAGCTGCTGGAAATAATCAGCGTTTTAAAGTTCACTTTCGGTTGACTTGCCAAATTCATTTTCCGGTTAGAAAAAGAACATGGAAAAAAAGAAGAAAAAGAATATTCCATTCAAATTCGTGTTTGTAAGCAGAAAAAACATTTCTTATCGTGTTGAGTGGTCTTTCTCCTGATGCACGGTATAAAGGCGGAGATTCTTCAAGTGGAAGATGGAAAATTTTACAAAGAAGGAAGGAAGAATTGCAAAATGCAGGAGAGGGAAAAATTCTGCTTCTTCGTAACCTCGTTTTCGGTTATTTTTGGTCGATATGTGGTGTTCGCGGAAATAAAAATTAAAAACAAAAGAAAAGCATGTAGAATATTGAGGTCTTGTGGAATACTCCCAACGATCAAAATCGTTTGGTTTCGACGTTAAATAGCTCACGTGTTGTGTAAAATGATTATTTCATCAGGGAAAGGAAGAGGTTTAAAATGAGGATTAAATGTTATGTTTCTGAAATGTAGAAATCTTGCTACGTGATTGATTATTGAAAAAAAAAGTTATTGACGTTGTTAAGGATTTGAACATTGATTCTTGTTAACATTTGAATCTTGTTTTACTCTGTTTTTGAAAATATATTACCAACTTAAAATTTTTAAAACAGAATTTTCTTTTGATTTATTTATTTAATGTGTGTATGTTGTCTGCATTTTAAAGCTGCTATTATCAAATCAGAATCTGAAAAATAGTCATTTACTTTTTTGGAATTCTGAATTCTCAGACAATTATTAGAAAAACATTTTCTGAGTATTTTAAACATATAAAATAAAATCCACTTATTTATCCATTTCTTTTAATGTCACGTAAATTTCCATTTTTATTATTTATTCGTAAAAGATATTTCCAAAATAAATAA
>JAPMOQ010039084.1:122138-145382 GCA_026543055.1 Argiope trifasciata
AATTAATTTTCATTACTGAAATTCCATTTTTATTATTTATTCGTAAAGGATATTTTCAAAATAAATTAATTAATTTTCATTATTGAAATGGTAATGGGGCTATAGAGTAACGGAACGATAAACTTCTTATATTCTACAGCCATATACATTATATTTTTGTATATTATAATTGATATGTGTAACGTTGCCATAGGTACGTACATACGGGACTTTGACTGTATTTCTCTACTCATTCTCGAATTATTACTTGTCCCTTATTAATCCGTAAAAATAAGAACTATCGATACTGAATTCGAATCATCAGTTTGTAAACTTAAAAGGAAAATAATATCTTAAAGAAAATTAACTTACTTTTAACACTTAGAAGAAAATAATACCAACCAAAATTGCGAAGCAACTATGAGATTGAATATGTTATATAGATATGATTGAAATTTTTTGTAGATTCAGAGTGTATTGATCAGAAGTCGTATTAATAAAGTGATGCGTATTAAATGTATAAATCAAATACGAATATATTTTTTCTATTGTTAATTAAATTACCAGATGTCAGAAACAATTGGTGAAAATTAATTGGTTCATCATTATAATTTTAAAATGCATTGCATCTAATTTCATAATCACATGAAAGAAAAAAATGATATAATTTAGAAAGTAAAATCAAATTTGTAGCAGTTGCATAACTCTACTACCTTCTCTTTTGATGCAACAGATGGCACTACCGTGTTAACTTCAAGGTATATTTCCCATGAACCCGCTTGGAGGTCATCATTAGAATGTATTCTCGTGAGTGTTGCATATTTTCATGTTCGTTTTCTTCCGTGAATTATGAAACTTAGAAAATAATTAAATATATGTTCCTAAAATTCGTTTATCATTTACATCTACCTCATAACGAAGTTATAAAAAGTTTCGTCATTGTGCCAAAAATCTTGAAATTAATCTATGATAAATGATCAATTTTTTTTCACGCCAAAAGGCCGCCAAATTCTACAAACGCATGCGCAGTAAGGAAAAAAAATACAATACAGTGGCATGTTGTTGTCCTTCTTCTTACAGCCGACCACCCCGCCACCACTTAACGTAGCAGTATCGACAGTATTTGTTGGGGTCGACTGCTGAATAAGTATGGTCCAACCTTACATTGACCGGACAGTCAATCTAACATTCCTTTCGGGCCAGTAAATAGCTGTCTTTCCCCCCATCTGCACTCTCTCAAACAATTGGAATGAAACTATCCATCTTTAACATCATATCCTTCAGGGTTTTGAGATTACCTGGTACCATCAGTACTGCACTTAAATCACTATTGACAATCTTCAGGTCCTTCCTTAACTCTGATCTCCATACATTCCATCAAACAGTGGTAAACCGTACCAACATGTAGTTTTCCTGTCAGGACAATTACTTGCCATGGACCGAACAAAGCTTTTCAGTCCTTCTACGCATACACTACTTACTGACCAAATGTAAAGCAGGCATTAATAAAGGCTCTCTATAAATTCTAGAATCAGAATTTCGAAACAATTTCATGTTTTTCTACTGAAGACATGCTTACGATTATCCATTTTGTTTTGCTGATCCAATGATTCAGCTTGAACTGTTCAATGGTCTGCGATTTAATCTGCCATGCTTTGAAAGTTTTACAATAGAAAAAGGTAAGCACTGTTTCGGATTTCCTAATCCGTTGGGTTCGTTTCTGTGTAGTGGATGTGCATGGTGTAAGATACAACACAATGAACAGTCTTTGAGCAGAAAAACACAACGACGTTTATTTACACGATGACATAGCACAAAGATGATAAATATTTACAAAAAACTATATACAGCCCAGACGAATACACAGGACTACCAATTAACTAAGGACCAATTATTACGATTAGTGTGTTGAATTATTACGATTCTACCAATATCAAACACATCCACTTGGAACGATGCAAAGAAATAAACAATAAATACAGGGTGATCAGCGAATAAGCCCTGATTTCAAAATTAAACATCTCTATAGCAAAGATCGATAGAATTATGCAGTAAACTGTACGCTTATTAGCAAAACTGTAAAAATACTGCGCAAAAGTTTAGAAAATTTAGTTACGAAAATCGTTAACAGATGGCGCTCTAATCACAATGCCCATAGACGCTTTCAGTGTCACGTCAAAAATGAAAGATGATTCCCGATCTGACTCCTTGAGACTTCTTTCTGTGGGGAGCATTGAAAGACACTGTCTATGGAAACAATCCTGCCACCCTAGATGAGCTTGAATCGTTGATTGGTGTTGCATGTGATTCCATTTCCGTTGAGACATTGCAAGACGTGATGTCAAATTTCATTGTTCGATTGCGCCACCTCATTGCTTCGAACGGTGAACATTTTGAAAAAATTGTATTTTTATTGCAAAGAATGCGTCACTTTATTGTTTTTTTAAGACTCCTTTTAGAGAAAGAGTTTTCAGCGCAAAGCGCCATCTGTTAACGATTTTTGTAACTAAATTTTCTAACTTTTTTACACTATTTCTATAGTTTTGCTAATAAACGTACAGTTTACCGCATAATTCTATCGATCTTTGTTATAGAAATATTTAATTCTGATCTGTTATAGAGGTATTTAATTCTGATCTGTTATAGAGATATTTAATTCTGATCTGTTATAGAGATATTTAATTCTGATCTGTTATAGAAATATTAAATTCTGATCTAATTCTGATTTAATCTGGGCTTATTCATCGGTTCAAGCGAATTATAAGCAATATATTAGATATGCAAATTAATTGCGGAAAAAAAATCATGAGTTATTTTATTTTATTCTGCATATTTTAATATAGCTACATTTTTATTAATATTCTAAGATTCGGATTGCATTTGATTTCCTTGGATAGAAACAAGAAAACTAACCGTAAACAAAATACTTTTTTTGTATTCTTTCGGAAAATCCAGCCTTGAAAACTCAAGCTTTTAGAACGACTAGGATCCAGTTTACTGTGCAATGGACTTTCACCAGTCAAAAAATAAGTTACGACTTTTATCAACCAAAACTGACATCTAAATTACTGATTTCACATCAGGTGAAGGTCAAATCGAACATTAATTAACCATTTCCTTCTACGCTGAAACAGGAAAATTTGTTGGAAGCCTTATTTATTTATTTTACTGCTGTATTTGACAAACGATCATTTTTCGAAAGACAAATGTGTTTATTACAGACGATTTTATTTATCATATAATATTCTTTGTTTTTTATAAGTTTCTGGAGAAAGGGGAAAAGAAAATATTTAAGATGGAATAGTTTAATTTTTTTTAAAAAAAGGAGAAAATAATATATCGTTTGGAAACAAAACTATCTATAACATCTGCTTTCTTTAGCTTTTATTTTTCCTTTAATTTCATGGATTAAAGAAAAATATAGTAGCATTTCTGAAAATATCCAAATAGTGAACGTATGTATATATATATTTATCCTAATTTTCCTTATAAAATTGCTGAGTGTTAATGTATTTGATCTTTAACCTCTTTCCTTCAATCTCACTGAAATCATGTTACTTAGAAAGAAATTTAAAAATGATGAAATCATCAATATTCCAGTATTTTAGAAATCAGTAATTGCGCACAGAAAAAATTATATTTTCATTTATTTGCATGATATCGTAATTTATATGGTTTGGTATTTATCATTTCATTCATAATTTTCTTCTCTAACCCCCGGGATAATTTTAAAAAAAAAGGAAGAAGCAATTAAAATAACCATAAAAAATCCTCCCCTTTCTCTCTCTTTATATGTATGTATAAATGTATAAAGCTATATGTATGTTTGCCACAGAAATTATTCTTATTACTTACTTGCCGCCTTTGGCAACCAGCTGGTTCGCCATGGGTAATGCGTTCTAAAATTTTCAATTAAATCACATATTCATTAGCCAAAATTTAAGAAATAGTTAAAGTTAAAAGATTCAGTTATTAGTAGTTAAAGAGTCGGTAACTTTATTCGAAAAAACTTTTTTAGTTTAATGCTCTAAGAATTTATCGATCATGCTTCCAAAATATTAAAAATGTTTTTTTCGGTGATATTGCCAAAATATTAAATATGTTTTTTAAAGAAAGCGAAAAAGGGAAAAAATTATTGAATTAATGATAAAGATATTGCAAACGATTATAGAAATATGCCATAAAGTCGAGATTTCAATGCATATCCTGTCTAAATTCAATCAGGTTTACTGTAAATAAAGATAATTTATGGAATTAATAATATAGATATTGCAAACGATCATAGAATCCTTTGCCTTGCATTTATTTTTTTAGAAGATATCACATTTTATATTTATGTTATTTTATCCAGTCACATGCTGAAAGTTGTATTTAGATTTGATTTGCGATGATAGTTTTTTTTTTAAATCTGAACTTCCGTCATTCTTTTCTTTTATTTTATCCTGTCACGTGCTAAAAAAACATGGTTAAAATATTTCTTTAAAAATTTGTTAAAAAAAGAAGCTTAAGTTATACATTAAAACACTGATATAATTAGAAAGCTAATTTTTTTATCTTTAAATTGATGTAGAAATCATGTTTGTCCGATAATATTTCGGAAGTTATAGCGCAAAAACGTCAATATTTCGCTTAAATTTTAAATAATTCAAATTCTAATTAAAAATTTGAAAAAAGGGCTCCGAGGTGCACATTCCCGACCTCCTCCATGTACCAAATTTGGTAGCTGTTGGTCCAACGGTCTGGCCTGTGGAACGCCAACACACACACACTCATACACATTGAGCTTTATTAGAAGTATGGATATAGATTATCATCACTTGGAAGAAGGCTCACCGTGTAACTGAAACCTGAATTCGATGAATGGAAAGAAGCCAAAAAGAAAAAAAATACAATTAGGGTTATAGAAAATTATGTTAAACAGAAAGTTCAATGGAGAGTGAAAATAGGTTAAATCGTCGCCAAATTGGCATTCGCAATGACTTGCCAATGAAAATAGACATTAATATTGATCCCAAAAATATTCTCTCGAAATTATTTTTGCATCATCTTAAAATTCAAAAAGTTCGTTTTTTTTAATGATATCAATTTTATTTCCATACATTTTAAACATTTTTTTCAACATTCTTCCTTTTTCCTTTTTTTTTTTTAAATTTAATACACAATTTACTTCATCAACTTTTTAGGAATATAATGACATACAAATTAATCTCTATCAAACCATTCAGTCCGTGCTTTTGCCAAGATTAAATTTTGCATAATATTTGCTTTCTTGTATATTCATTCCACAATACGATTTATGTTTTTATTTTGTAATGAATATAATTTTTAATTTAACATTTGCGGTAATTTGCTGATTGATTTATTGAAATCCATGTTTTTCAATTTTATCAAATTAAAAGATGAAATAAAAAATATATTTCATATAAATTTGTTAACAGCCTAAGAAATCACTTATTTGACAAAACATACAGAATAGTGACATTTCAAAAACGCTATTTTACATTGTGATTCAATCTATAAGGGAAAAAATATCCGTATATATTATATAATTTTATAATAAATTAATAATTGAAATACTTTTTTTCCTTTTCTTTCTTTCTTTTAAAGCAGAAATAAGCAGCTGTTTAAAAAATATGTTCATAATTTTTATTTATTTTTTTGCCTTGTAATCATTTTTACTTTAGTGAATTTATCTATTTGAGTTTTAGTAATGTTTTTTAGAGGTATTGGTACATTTGCAATCTGACAATTTTTTTTTCCAATTTGTTTATAATTTTTAATTTAGTTTTTATTACCCCAAAATTTCCAATCAATATTTTGGATGTATATTGTTAAATTTCTCAATGGTTTTTGCTTTCATAAACATACGTTCGTGAAGAATATATAGATTATTTACGTGTTCGTGAAGAACGAATAAGTATTTTAATATAAAATAGAAAAATGGTATTTTCTATTAGAAATAATTAAAAATTAAAAGCTCATAAATTATAATTGAAAATTCATAACAAAATATTTATTAATTGCTCTTTACTTGTATAAAAAAACAAGCATAAATATTATAATTTTCAAATAATGAAATTAATTCATAATAACCGCAAAAAGCAAACAATAAAATTATTCTACATTTTCAAGTATGTCATTCTAGATAGAAAAATCTCCCAGCATTCCGTTCTCACAATGAAAGTGGTATTCAGCATCCAGAAACAATTAATTAAAAACTTTTTTTTTCGCATCAAAATAAAAATAAAAATAAATCCGTAGTTGAAAAGGTGAATTTTCCTGTAGAGAGTCAGCCGAGCGTGAAATGTCATTCTTCTGTTTTTCCCTTAGCGATACCAAACGATAAAGAACGCACCAAAAGAAGAAACAAGAAAAAAAAGGTCGTGCAACAAGAACTTGGAACTGGGAAGTGCGGCGATATAATCGTAGCATAACAACACAAATAACAATAAAGAAATAAAATGAAATGAAAATTAAACTAGAAAAAGGAAAGACCGATCCCAAGCTGATCTCGAGAACTAACTCCTTAGATTGAGGGCAAAGACGACATTTTTTTTTTTTTTTTTTTTTTTGTCCAGTCTTGTTCTGTTTTTAACGTTTTCGAATGTTTAACCTGGAAGAGATCTATTGGTTTGTATTGTCCGCCTTTTGCGGACGATTCGAAACTGACCTCTTTGGCGTTGTTCTATTGATAAAGAATTTCACATTTTTTGTTATTGTAATTATATTTAAATCATATGCATTGCGGAGTAAATAGTAAATTTAATTGAGCTGTAAAATTTACATTAGCCAATGAATATTTAACTTATTAACAAGTTTCTAGATATGTACAAATTCTTAAAAAATTGAACTATACAAATAAGGTTGATGAGGATATCGTGTCCGTATTGCCACGGAAAGGGCGTGTAGTAACTTCTGAGGGTAAAGACCCCTGAGCACCCATAGGGCAGAAGTCTGACTTCTAGCTCAAATGAAGTTGACACACACATTCGCTTGCACAACCCCTTTTTACAGGGGGAGGGGGGGCTCTTTCACGCATCTCACAGATAGAACACACAGAAGAACAACCATGCCTGAACCGGGACTCGAACCCGAGAAGCCCAGATCACGGGGAAGACACGCTACCTCTAGGTCACGACGCCGGCACAAATAAGGTTAGTTTCAGTAATTACAGACGTCATTGTGAGTCTATTGTTCCACTTAGTTTAGATATAGTAACTTCCCGTCTTAAAACAACACTAAGGTTATTTTGGAACAGATTTCGTAATTCTGAGCAGCCGCCATATGACGAGGACAACATCTGAGCTGCCAAACCCCCCCCCCCCCCCTGCACCATACCCCGCTATACCAGCTGGAGACATTTGACCTGGAAGGATTTAAACTTCACCAGACCCGCTTCTTTGATGAAATCGCGTCTCGAACCTGAAACCCTCTGGTTCCGAAGCCGAGGTTTTACCGTCAGGTCACTGCGGTCATCTCCCATTATTCCACATCCCCTCTTGTAGTTCGTGATCAATACCTTTATGTGATTTGTTCGTGATCAATACCTTCATGTGATCTGATCGTGATCAACACCTTTATTAATATATTTCTTCCTGCCTTTTCAATATATATATATATATATATATATATATATATATATAGCAACTGATACAGCAGTTGTACTTAAGAGCCATCACAGTTTCAGCTCCCCAAGTCTAGCTAATCTGTGGGATCTTTAATCATCCTACAGATGGTCTTGTTTTCTTTTCTATCGTTTCATTGTATATTAATGGTCAGATTGATATCTAAGGTACCAAGACCAAAAAATATACATTTATTTCGCTTTCAACCTTATCAATATTTTAATATGGATTTATTACATCCAGGGGTTGGTATTAATTTTCTTCCCCCATCGTGTCTGGTTTAAAGAATTAACATGAATGCACTAATGCTCTGTCTCCAAGGTGCCCTCTAATAATCGCACCGAGAAATTATACATCTCCTTGACCTCTGGTTCGCTATGTTCAAGCCAGTGATAGATTTTCGACTAGGGACAATTGACTGGCGTTGCTGGGTTGAAGAGTGTCTCAGGCACATTGATTAAAAAGGCCTTGCAAGCCTAACTGACAAATAAACAAATTTTTAAAGATGTACAAATTCTATGGATTATAAAACAGCATTACATTTTAACAAATATAACCAGGGTTCCATTTGATCATTATGTTCACTTAAGTTATAACAGTATTAATAAATTTCGAGCATCTCTGTTGGTGGGACTCGAAATTTGAAGAGGAAGGTGCCAGTTCAGGTGTCGTTCTCGTTATATGACAGCAGTTGAAAATTACGAAGTCCGTCCCAAAATAGTCCTAGCGTTATGTACGGATAACTAAATCATACCAATCGAGCATCTGATTAAATAATATAATGTATAAAACATTGATATAGCATATCGTGAGGTATAATAAATAAATAAAAACAAACATTCTCACAAGATAACTTAAAATAAATAATGTGATGTTAAATTAAAAATGTATCGAAATGTGAATTAGGATTAACCGTTTATGTTTGATCAAGATTATTGAAAATAGGTTCTTATAATTGGCTCAGTCTGGGTCCGTAAAATGTTTTAGTCTGGATCTGACCTTGCCTAGGACAGCAAAATTTCTTAATCTGCTACTTACCTTGCCTAGGACTGTAAAATATTTAATTCATCAATAATCTGCCTATGATCCGCCATTAATCTGCTCTAAATGCTTTAATCTGCCATTGACATTGCCGGTAACCGTAAAATTCATTAATATGTCACTAGTTCTGCCTAAGATAGTAAAATACTTTAATTTTTTCTGACCCTGTATAGGATTGTCAAATGTTTTAATTCGCCACTGGCACTGCCTAGGACCATAAAATACTTTAATTCACCGCTGATTCCGTGTAGAACCGTAAATTGTTTTAATCCGCCACCAGCCTTGCCTAGGAGCAGTCGACCACAACAAATCCTGTCGATTCTGCTACGTTCAGTGGTGGCGGGGTGGTCGGCTGTATGCAAGAAGAAGAAGTCTTGCCTAGGACCGTAAACTGCTTTAATTTGCCAATAATCTGCGTATAATCGAAAAATGCTTTAATCCGCCATTGACATTGATGAGAACTGTAAAATAATTTAATCCTCTACTTGCCCTGCTTAGTACAGTAAAATGACTTAGTGCGTCACTAATCCTTCCTAGGGCCTTAAAACGATTTAATTCGCCACTGGCCCTGTCTAGGACCATAACATACTTTAATTCACCACTGATTCCGTGTAAGACTTTAAAACATTTTACTTCACCACCAGCCCTGTCTAAGACCGTTAATAACTTTAATTCGTAACCTCTGGCGCCAACGATTGCAAAATGTCAAAATCCATCACAGGCCCTGTCTAGAACCAAAAAACTCCTCAATCAACTCTTGGCCTTGCCCAATAGAATTAATTAGGTGCAGTCTGTAACTACCTTCTCTATTCCTTTAATAAGTCTGCATAAAGCCGGTGTCCTGGCATAAGGGTAGCGTGTCTCCCCTGTGTTCTGAACGTAATGGATTCGAGTACCGGTTCGGGCATGGTTGCTCTGTGTTCTATCCGTGAGTTCTATGAATGTACTTCCTTCTAAAAAGGGGTTGTGCAAGCGAATGTGAAGAATGAAGTAGTGAAGTCGTATCCTTGGTTTTAGTTGGCGCTACTGGATAAACAAGAGACTCTCAATTCGATGTAGTTCGCTCTCAACTTTCTGTCAGCGGGCTTGTAAAGTGCCATAAGTAACAACAACAATTTGCACAAATCGCTTTCAATCTGCGTCGGGACCATACAGAAATACCAACCACTTTGACGCCAAGATTTTTTCCCTGGACCACCAAGTTCATTGAGAATAACAAAGACAAACAGAAAGTGCCCGCGGTCGCAAATAATAATCGCCTGGATCCGCTATCTCTTTCTCCAAGCTATATACGAAATCACCGGGAATAGAGGCACCGAAGCATAACTTATGTGTCACACGGGTTCTCGCCCTCAATATGCTCACCAGAAAAAGGGGACAGCGACAAAGGGTAGAAGTCGGATCGGCATTCCTCGGACTCATGGAACCTTGGTGACCGTCTGCTCACCCAGAGAAGAAATCGCTGGATTTTTTTTTTTTCTTCTTCTTTTCTTGGACGAAAGAAGAAAGAGTGGCAAAAGTCAAAGAGCGGGATTTCTGTTACATTCATTGCTCAAAATAAAATAATTTAAGAAGTTGTTTCCTAAGTAGAGTTCAAAAAAATTCGCGTATTCCCTGATAAAGGCGGTGTCCTTCCTTATTTCCACTATAAAATTTGTTAACTCTGGGTTAATCTGTTAATGTCACCAGTACTTGTATAATTGTTTTGTCCTTTGAAGTTTAGTTTTTAAAAAGATGCATTTTGAAAGCCTTTTTTTTTTTTTTTTTGAAAGATTAAATCCAAAATTTTACCGAAATTTAGTAAATATTACACCAACATAATCTGAAAAATTCAATAAAAATTTGAATGGCTTTCAAGTTTACAATGCATTTTTTTCAAATATTAAATTAATGTAATAATCAATTTTACACTATAATATTTCCGGAATTTATTGGAGTAAAGCGTCAATATTCAGGATAATTTTTAATTAATTAACATTTTAAACAGTAACTCCAAAGTACATATTCCCACAATAAAATCTTCTAACTTTGGATGAATACGTTGTTGTAGTTGTTATTTCTAATGGTACTTATCCCGCTGACTAAAGAGCCATTACGATTTAATCAGAGTTTTTCCTCTCTTGTTTTTTCAGCAGTGTCATCTAGGGCCAAGAGCACGAGTTAGCTACTCACGCGTCACAACCCATTTTACGGAACGCACTTCATTCATACATTTCATTCACTTATTCATAAATCGTAATTTAGACCTGTATCAGAGAACGATCACCTCTGAACCAGTACCTGAACAAGTGGTACTCTCAACATGGAGGACCTTATGACCACGACAGATTTATACGTGTGCCAGTCACCACCACACAAGAAGGTCTTCAACTGGCGGGTTTTGAACTCGCAACCCTACCAACCCGGCTACCCCTGCCAGAATTGTTCATGTGAGAGTTTTGTGCTTAACCTTTTAACTGTTTAGCAAGTAGAAAGTACGTGCATCGATTTATCGAATTTTAATAGTTGTAAGCAGGAAATAAATCATTACTAATGATTGCAATTCAGTATTAAAATTACTTCGAATACGCAGATATATCAAGCATTCAATGGATTTGAAATAAAATGAGAAAATATTCCCAAAATAGAATATGTCATCTTATTAGATTGTAAAGAAAATAAAACAATTAAGTGGTTAAAAGTTTAGTAAAAAAACGAATGCCCTTTTATTTGACTGATTAATACCATTTTTTATACATACATACCATTTTTTACTTGCATCACTGCGGTTTAAAGCTATCGTTTTAATAGCAAGTGAAAGAATTGATTGACAGATAAACAATCTAACGACGAATTTGATTTGAAATTTGAGAAGGGCATATTTTTTAGATGCAGAAATTTTATACCTATTTTCATTCATCTAGCCCTTTACATTTTGTAATTATCGCATTCATATGTACATGGTAGATAGACAAAAAAAATTGGCAAGCGAAATTTGATGGATGATGTCGTGGCTGGTTCGTGAGTGTTTTGAATAAATAGACAAATAGCAAACTTCACAACAAATTTAATACAGATTCGTTCGAGTTACTCTGCTCAGTAAAGGACTTATCACACGGTGAAATTTCGTCAGCACTTTTCCGTTTCTACCCTCAAAAACCGATCAAGCAAGTTTCATAATCGACAACTTTTTCTAACCAGTTAGAAAATGCCGTCGGAAATATTGTCCGCAAACGAAATTCAACCAATCATGTGAAACTCTGAAGTGACGTCACTTTCGTTGTCGTTTGCTGATGGAAAGTGCCGAAGATATTTTGTTGTGTGATAAGGCCTTAACTCCTTCTCCAAGAGCAAACATTCGAATGACATGACTCTTTTAATTACACTCGCGCTAGTTGTCTAGCGCCATCTATGAACGTTTATTTCCTAATGCTTCAAAATCTAATCACTACAGATGCCTGCAAATTTGATGTAAAAATCACATACGCAATTTTATTCGTCATGTGTAAGGATTTTTTGGTCGATTTAGTTTTGAGAAAACTTTTGTAACTTTTGTTTTTGTTTGATGAAAACTTTTGTATTATTTAAAGTTAAATCTGCTTTTTTTCAATACATTTTAATTTCAATCTTTCCTGAAATATTTTTTGAAATGGTTATCATTTCTAGTTTGACCAGAAGTCACTGCCCAAAGCTTTCCACAATTATTAAAAAAAAAACTGTTATGATGATTTGAACCATTAAACGACCTAAAATAAAAACTGAACATCAGCTAAACTTCCTTCAAAATAATCTTTTTTTTTTTAAATAAAAAATTTCACTTTCTAAAGATGGCAGCTTTCCAAAGTCATTTGCGGTATCAGCTTTTAAGGATGGTTCCGCGCCAAAGGAATTATTCTTCACATCATTGTTACATTTTTTATTTTTCGGTTGCATTGGCAAACCGTATTAAATTACATTCCAGAATGATGGTACGGGGGATGGAAAAGTGTTCATCAAGCTGTGTGAAATATGACATAACATTACCTTAAGAAAATTGTGCAGAATGGAAGGTGGAAAAAAAAAGATAATGGCCAGAACGAACTTTTTTTTGAAAAAAAAAAAAAAAAAGTTCTACAATTCTTGCCATATTTGTAATAGTTTAACATCTCTCATTTTTCTGAGAATCAAGAAAGGAAATATAATTTTATCTGACTTGTGCCATTAAAAAGGCCAAAGAAGGTATGATGCAATTAATATATTTCAATAATTCTAATAAATTAATATTAAATTCATAAATTATAAACAAACGTATCTCAAAATTATATTCACTATAAAAAATGGAATACAGTAGAAGATGTTTATTCGTTGGGTATATGTTCCATAAATATGTCTCGAATACAGAAACCGTGAATACGGAATGGTAATTTATACGGGATTATAGGGGATACGTTCCTAGGTGACAAAATAATATATATATATATATATAATAAATTATTATTTTCTTATTCACGTTTCCGGTGGATTATTGTTTTCGATTGAGTCATCCATTCTGTATTCGTATAATTTGCTCCAGTCTTTAATCGTTGCATTAAAATGGTTAAAATAGTCCTTGAGATCTACCTTCTTTGCGTCAGATTCAAATGAATCTTCGGAATGAGGTGAGTCAATTTTCATTTCTTAATCGTTAGCTCTACCTTATTTCTTAGTCGTTAATTCTACAAATATACTTTATTCATTGAGTAATAAGGTTGCTTTCATTCTGTTTGTTTACATTCTCAAAAACACCGATCGCGGCGAAGGCTGCTTATGTCAAAGTCCTCGGCGATATCATTTAACAACATACTTCAGGCAAAGTTGTAACAAGATCTGTTTTACTTTTTTTATTAGTCCATTTGACGGCATTTACAAAGGATATTGGGTTGGATACCTATCGGATTCCTTTTATTATTATGTATGTACGTATTAGATCCGCGAATAAATAAATTTTTAGCCGCGAATAGAGGAATTGGGTAGCATTTTTTTAATCCGCGAATAGTGAAAACGCGAATGAAGGAAGCGCGAATAAGGAGCTTTTACTGTAGATATATATAGTCGTAAAGTACCGTTTAAACACATTTCAACGAGTTATTAATGAAAACACATATAATCGAAATTTTCATGAACACTTGCTTATTACAAACCTACTGCTGTTAATTCAAATTGATTTGAAAGTTATAATTTTGAAATTATAAAAATAAACATTCATTATAAAGGTGAAAAAGTCATATATTTATTATATATCTTTACGACAAATTATATACTTCATATGAGAACATGAGATTGTTTTGGTTTGAAGTTTCTGAAACCTCAAAATGTATAGGCAACAAATTGTTGAAGCCTGATAATTCGTAGGAAAAAAATTAATGAAACCTAAAAATGCGAGGCAACAAAATTGGCTATTTATAGCTTTTGAAGCATAAATTTTTTGCTTTTAGAGTTATTAAAAAATAGTGCAGAAGGGTGTCATATTTCGCCAACTAAAGTTATAATTTGATTTCCAAGTTATTCATTTTCTGAATTCTTACGAATTGACTTAATTTAACCAGTTCAAACCATCGGAAACAATCACGAGACTATTACATTATGGGGGCGCTTTAATATTTAGAAAATAGATGGATTTTTTTTCTTTCTTTTTTCATCTCAAAATCGGTCGAGCTCAAAAACTTTATTTGTCAGCTAAAAAAATTGAAACTGAAAGTTTAAAACAAAAATCACTCACACACACGTACACACTCACACACAAACACACACGTATATATACATAGTGGGTGCACTTAGTGCAATTTGTGCTGTTACTGTTGTTTCATTAAGATTTGTTTGTAAGTGCATGAGTTTTTACTTCTGTAATGGCTGTCTTTGTGTGCGTTTCTGTTGTACGTTTAACGTAACTTAATTATCTGTTTTGGGGTTGTTCTTTTCTTCTTGTTCTTTTATTTCTTGCATCGTACACTTACAGAAAAGATTTTCATAATGTCCTAAAAGATTCGTTATCTATCTGTATAAAAATTATAAACATTAAAAGAAAAACTTATGAGCGTCATGAATGCTCAGATTTTTAGCGATTTTCCACTCATTAACGTTTTGTGCTTTGTAGCACTGTGAGGAAAACTGAGTATGTCTTCCATATGTTTTTTAAATTTTTTCCACTTATTGAAACCAGAATTTGTCACAACGATTCAAATACCACAGCACCATCAAAAACCAAATTTCACTTATTTAAATCTCCCCGTTTTCGAGTTACCACGTTTACAAGCATGTAAATGCACTGACCAATCGAGATCTTTGCGTTTTTTAATGATGATGATGATGCCGTGTTTGTGTTTCCACGGAAAAGGAATGCAGTAGTTTCTGAGGGTAAAGACCATTGAGTACCCAGAGAGCAGAAGTTTGAATTCTAGCTCAAATAAAAATAACACACACATTGCTTGCATAACCCCTTTTTATAGCAGGCACATTCACACGCCTTACATTTTATTTTAGTTCTATTAACGTTCCATTTCAAAGCAACACTAGGGCTATTTTGGGACGGAACTTGTAAATTAGAACCGTGGTGAGATTACGAGAATGATACTTGAGTTGGCATCCGCTCTCCAAACCTCACAACGCACTAAAGGTGGGTTCAGTCGAGGCTTATTATTGTCCGCAATAAAAGATCACGCCCACTTCCGGAAAATCACGTGACCACAACGGGACAATGGTAAATAATTGTCCCGTCGGGACAAACGTTGTCCGCGTTGTCTCAAGTGTTCACACCACGGCAATGCCTGGACAACAGCAGAGAGGCAACGATTGCGGGTAATAATAAGCCTCGTGTGAACCCACCTTAACGAGGACGTTTGGCCCCGACGGATCACCAGACCCACATACAAGTCGGTTCTTCGGTGGAATCGAGTCTGGAACCTGCAACCGTCCGGTTCGGAAGCCGAGGCCTTACTACCAGGCCACCGTGGCCCCAAAGCATGCTTCACAATAACATAGAACAAACATGCCGAACTGGGACTCGAACCTGCGAAACTCAGATCAGGGGGAAGACGCTGGCTGCGTTTTTTTAATCATGGTGCTATAACTTCGTGTTAGAACAGATCGACATGCTTCCTGTGAATAGATGCCGATCCAAACAGGATAGAATGTCCAAATTTGGTGCAAAATCTACATACAGAATTTTACGCATTTCGCTAGCAAGTGTTTAGTGTTCACAATCAAATTCCTAAAATATGTAATTCCACAGATGTAATTCCAAAAATATGCTTTCTAATCTCGAAACGAAGTCTCAAAATCTCGATCGATAACATTATTCTTTTTTTATATACTTCGTACATAAGTAAATAAAAGAACATAAATGTAAAAATGAACAAACAGCACGACATATGACAGCCTTATTATGTCTCAAAAGTAAATGCATATACCCATAAGCATATACAAATGCACATATACACAAATCCCTGCCTCCTATCATACAATAGTCATAGCCTAACAGCAGCTTGTTTAGTAGCATATCCACCAAACACTACACAAAAGATAAAAAACACATTTAAAATTTAGTGCGTGTTATATAGTTTACAGGTATTGGATGTCTCTTAAGGTGCCTAAAACGTCACACAAACCCCGAATCGTGGTGGTCGCCATGGAAACGAGCATTATTTCAAGTGGAAAGCAAGCGGCGGAAATATTATTTTCACGTTTGCTTGTAAGTATGTCAATGCCAAACGAATTTCTTTCCGAAACGACCTACGCTGAAGTCCGTTAAATAATAAATATACCACCTTTGTTATCATGAACATTGCACCCTTTCGCAATAATGATTCATCAAAAATTGTTTGTTTTTTCAACCCTTAAAATTAAGATATCCCTTTGTATATAGTGTTTATTTGTATTTGTGAGTGAGTGTGTTCGTATGCATTTTATTTTCTCAAATATTATGAAATATATTACAAAAAGAGAAAATTTTGTAATCGACAAAAAAACTTCTGTTTTGATGAATCTCCACGTTTTAGAGTTTGAATTTCCGAGTCCAAAAATACATTATAACTTTCTAATATAGGAAAAGATGAAAAAAAAAAAAAATGTTACAATCATCAAAAAAAAGATTGACAAATTTGCATGTTACATATCCACCTGTGTTTGTGAAACACATTTTTGACACTGCATATGTCTGGGTGTAACGATAACTCAAAAACACTTCAAATCAGACAGATGAAATTTGGTGAATGAAAGTATGACCTTATTTGTAGATTTCTATCAAATTATGATGAAAATCCATTTAGAGGAAGTTTGCTAAACATGATTATCGTCTATATTGTTGTTTCTTCAGGCACTTGCCATTGGACAAGCCCACTGTTACGATACTTACAGCGATTTAAGCCGATAGGGATCGTCTCTTTGTTTTAGTAGCGCCAACTTGGGCCAAGAGTATGGTTTTTTCACTCATTTACTTCCACAACTTTTTACAAAAGGGCACATTCACATATCTCACAGATAGAACAGACGAAGAACAACCATGCTCGAACACAAGACACGCAGATCACGAGGAAGACGCCCTACCCGTAATGTCAGGACGCCGACTGATTAACTTTGATCATGTTTAGCACCTAAAATAGAGATTCTTATCAAATTTTGAAACAAATCGGTCCAAAATTCATCGTCTGTCCGCTTATACTTTACGCATTCACGTAAACCCAATGCTTAAATCAATGAAATTCAGTATATAATATCGTGATTATAAATTCGTGTCAAATTTTGTTTTCAATTAATATAGAAAAGGAACATTCAAAATATATGTTAACATTAGATATTTAGTAAAAATTCTAGATTCATGCCAAAATTCTATAAGTACTGTTCGTTAATGCCAAGTTATTAATGGCCCATATTTTCCTATACGAAGAAGGGAATAAGATTATTATCAGAGAGTATGCGAGAAAGTTTCGGGGAAACCACTGTAACTCGTTAGAATTTTGTTTCTTCGTTTGGAAAAAGCGCATTGAACTAGATGAATAAAATTTGGTAAATAGTCGTATCACTATATTTGAAGATTTCTTTAAGAATGCGGAGGAAATTTGACGATAAGCAGTCTGTAATGTCTTCTATGATCATATAAATACATGGTTCTAAAGCTTATAGATTTAAATGACTAAAATTTATTACATAGAGTTTTAGTCAAAACTGCGGAACTACTTTGATATACCTCCCCCCCCCCCAAATCGGAAATTTGGCGACTTCTTCTCTCGCCAAGCAAAATACCTGTTTTTGACGCCTTTTTTTCTCACCAAGATGGATTCTTAGCTGAAAAAAGCTGAAGAAACATAAATTTGCAACACGAAAATAAGAAACAGCAACCCTAAAAAGTCCGTAAGGATTGCCAGATTTGGCGCGTAATCTTTTTTTGGGGGGGGTATATCAAAGTAGTTCCCAAACTGCATGTATGTGTTCAATTTTGGACCAAATCTTTCACAGCAAGACTATTTTTTTTATAAAGTCTTGTGTATGCGATGCAAACATGATGATTCAAAAGCGACTTGTGTTAAAGTGTATCCAATAAGCACTGACTAAGTTTTCTGATAAATTGTATGCTGACTTCAGTAAATAATCCACTGCATTTCATGTTCTCATGAAGCAGTTTTAATTAAAATTCATTCAGAATTTAGGTATATACATAAAATTTCTCCTACGGCAGTGATTATTTACAAATATTTATAGGTTTAAATGCGTAAAATTCAACATTTACACGAAAAAGAATTCTAAAAGAAACTTACAACGAACAATTCTTTTTTCCGCCGATATTAGATCTGAAAGTAAACAATTATGACGTCACAAACATGATGACGTCAGAAAATAAATAATGTTGGAAAAAAGGGAATTTATAAATATTAATTACTTTAAAAAATACCATAATATCGAAGGGAATTAACTTCAAATTATATAAATGTACTTTAACAACTTGGTTAAAGAAAATTTGACAGCGATCTCACTGTTAAAATCGTAGGTACATTTCAAAAATTATGTTATCTCCATAAAATCACGCATTCTTTTTTATTAATCGTAAAGATAATAATTTTCAAAACAGCTAATGTGTCTTCTCAAAATCGAATGAAGTTCTATAAGGTATTATAAATTTCAAAACCTCTCTTTTCTTGGCGCAGTTTCTGAAATCAAATAATTTTAATGATTTTTTTCCCTTAAAATCCGTGTAATAATTTGATAGAAACCTATAAAAGTGTTGTAAAGATCATATGCCAAATTCCATTTGTTTAGCTCAAAGTGTTTTTGAATTATTTAATTAAAGTGTTAATAATATGTTATTAAAGTTTATATTCTATAATGTATAGTAAAATTAACTTTTATTGTTTATTAAAGTGTTCTTGTTTACAGACAGGGATAATTCCGAAAATAAATCGTTAGTGAAAATTGAAACATGGGGATTCTTTAAAATTTCGAGTCCGAATTTTTGATAATTACAATACATTTTTCTTAATGTATTTCTTATACCAGAAAGTAAAATTTTTACAAATTAACTAAAATGGTGTTCTACACATTAGGCTGGTAAATATTAGTGTAAGATAAACAATGGTTTTCGAAAATTTATAAACTAATAGATACTTTCAACGTCCCAATACCGACATTATCGAGAGAATGAATGTCTAACTGTTTCTATGTCAGATACCGACAATGTCAAAAAAAAATCACAATGAAAGAAAATAAAAGTGTGCTAGAAGTTTCAAATACCTAACATTGAAAAGTGTACCTAATCCTGTCCCATCCTCAAAACCCTAGTTCGACAATTCCATTGTTAAATCAATTTTAAGGGATTAAAGTTGACCCACTTTTTCCAAAGATCACATCCACTAGTTGTACCGCTTTGAAGTTACCGATCTTGCAGTGGGAAGGAAAAAGTAAGAACTTTTTTTTTTGAAAAAAATAATAAAAAAATGGATGATGTAATAAGAACCCTTTTTTTTTCTGACCACAGTTTTGTGGTTAATTCTTCCGTTTTCTACTATGATGTAGATCATTTACATCTAGATTTTAGTTTGCAAACGGATTCGAAGAGTTAAAAAGAAAATGGTACTTTTCCATTATACCGGCGCAGGCGAAAAGTCGCCAATAATGATGCAACCAACGCCAAACGGAATATCGCCACCTGTAACCTTTTGCCGCTACATTTTTAAGGTATCCACTACGTTCGAAGGAAAAATTTTGAAAAAATTGATTTTTTAAAGTATTATTTAAAGCTATGGTTTTTACATGTATTATTAATTATTAAAAAAAATACTATAAATACAAAAATTTATTTCGAAGTATCCTATATTTTGAGAAATATAAAAAATTGTTGAAAATTTTGATAAAATTTAACCAAAACGGTTAACACTCTACACAAAATTGTAATGTAGCAATCCTATTTTTTTTTGTTCACAAGTTGTAGTATATAATGATGAATGAAATGAACCAAATTCTAAGAAAACGTTTGAGATTCAAAGAAGTTATGGGTAAAAACATACGTAAATATGATTTTTTTTTCTATAAATTCTCAATTTAATCTTTCTGAAAACACCTATAAATGAAAAAGTATTTCACCAATAATAAAACTTTTAGTTCATTTCATTGCTCATATTATTTAAAACACACGCTGAAATTTTTTAGTAAGTACCTCTTTGAGATATCATATTAACGGTAGAGAATTTTTATGAAAATTAATGTTTTGAGAAAATTGAAGACAAATTTTCGCTGAAAAGTGCTATTTGCTTAAATTCCCCTTAGAAGAGATGGCAGGCCTTCCATTTCCTAGAAAAAATAAACTGTTTTGGAAAAAAAAAGTCTTAACTACAAGAATTAACAATTTAAAAAAAATCGGCAATTTGGTCGATTTGTCAGAGTTTTTAGCGTAGTCGGATACCTTAAAGAAAGTTGCAGCCAATGCAACGCCTGCGCCAAAATTGCGACAGTGTGCAGTCGCCAAAAAGTCTACTTGGCGAGATTTGCGCCGGTATAATGGAAAAGTACCAAGAAAATTTCCGTTATTCACGGAATATTCTTCGAATTGAACACGTTCGGCTGCAATTCAGCATAAAAAATACAAAAATACAAAAAAAAAAAAAAGTGACCTTGACTAATAGAATAGAGCAAAGATCACGATCTAGCGACAATATGATCACAACGTCACTGGAAATAATGATGACCTAGACTTTAATCGGGACAAATTTCCAGTTAGGCAGCTGCCTAAGGTCATAAGGCCCAGAGAGAGCTGTAATTAAAAAAAATATTTTCCAAGTTTCCAAATTAATAAACTAGCTTAAAATGCAAATTCTAGGAATGGATATCATACCAATATTAATTTTTTATCAATTATTATCGCCCAAATTCCAAATACGTTGCATTATGTTTACATCATTTTTAGAATATTTATTAACTTGATAAATTTGCTTTAACAATATTTATTATAAACGTCTTAATAAATAAGTAAAAATAAGTGCGTAAGTTCATAAAGATAATAAAGAATTAAAAAATTAAAATGAAAGACAATAAAGAATTAAAAAAGGAATAAAAAATAATGATTGATTGTTTAATTAGATGGAGTTTACTGGTAAGAAACTCAATTTGGGTAGATTGATATAGAAAGGCGACCAATTGCAATGGTTCTCATGACAAGACTTCGAGAAAATTCCTTCAGTTCTTCACCTAACATGGCTCCTAGAGCCTAAAACCACCTTTAGTTCAAAATCTTATATTTATACAGGGTTATCAGCGAATAAGCCCTGATTTCAAAATTAAATATCTCTACAACAAAGATCGATAGAATTATGGGATAAACTGTTCGTTTATTAGCAAAACTGTAAAAAGGCTGTACAAAAGTTTGGAAAATGTAGTTACGAAAATCGTTAACAGATGGCGCTCTAATCACAATGCCCATAGACGCTTTCAGTGTGATGTCAAAAATATAAAATGACTCCCGATCTGACTCCTTGTTACTTCTTTCTGTGGGGAGCATTAAAAGATACTGTCTGCAGAAACAATCCCGCCACTCTATATGAGCTTGAATCGTGGATTGGTGTTGCATGTGATTCCATTTCCGTTGAGACATTGCAAGACGTGATGTCAAATTTCATTGTTCGATCACGCCACCTCATAGCTTCAAACGGTGAACATTTTGAAAAAATTGTATTTTGATTGCAAAGAATACAACACTTTTTTGTTTGTTTGTTTTTAATACTCCTTTCAGAGAAAGAGCTTTCAGCGCAGAACGCCATCTGTTAACGATTTTTGTAACTAAATTTTCTAACTTTTGTACACTATTTTTACAGTTTGACTAATAAACGTACAGTTTACCACATAATTCTATCGATCTTTTTTGTAGAGATATTTAATTTTGAAATCAGGGCTATTCGCTGATTATCTAGTATGTATCTACATATGTGCATACGCTTTGCCCTTGTCACCTTGTAAATTTGTTTGGATTTTAATTGGTTTGGAACAAGTTGTTAGAAATATAAATCTCGGACGCGCTCGTAAATGACCCATCTAGCTCGAAGAGAACGGAAATGGCGGAGCGGCTGAAATTTACATTTTATTATAACTTTCTTAACATTTTAGATAGAAAAATAAACTCAATTCGCCAAATTATACAACTTGTTCTAATAGGATTAATATTTTTCCATCCACAAAAATCTTTTTTGATGGAAGAATTTTTGCATACCCTTTCGGATATGAAATACTTTACTGCCACCTTAAAATTGTAAAATTATTAAGAAAATTGAATTATTAATTAATGATAATTATAAGAAATCAAATAAATTTCAAAACGTCAAATAACAAGTCTTAATGAAATCGGTCAAATCAAAATCTCTACTATATGCATTTTACCTCTATTTGACTTATTTCGTAGATGTTGAATTGTATAATCCATTTCAAACTCGTTTATTTATCGCGCTAGAGTTTTGACATTTTTTGCGTTTATGTATTATCGAAGTCAATATTTTATTCTAATATTTCCAAAAATAATTATTAGATGACAATTTGATTTAATTGAATTTTGATTCTGCAGTAATAGTGCACTCTGGTAATAAATTTTATAAAAATTGATTAATAAAAATATTCTATTAAAATACAATTCTTGTGTACTATTAAAATAAAATACAAGTTGTAACCGTAACTGTTTTCCTCGGCCCTCAATCGGCCATTGCCATGAACAGCAGTCCATGTCTTGGAAGCGAGCGTAAAGCATCATGTAGTATTATTTTAATGCATATATGTTAAATGTTATTGTCCTAAGGAGTTTTGTCCCCTTGTAAATCATGTCCTTTAATGTCATTAAATGTATTTTTAACTAAATTGGCATGATTTATTGATTTTAACAGTCTACCCTGACAGAATTAAAATTTTGGTGCCCTTTCAGTTACAAATTTAAATACAATAAAAATATTCTATTTATCATACTAATCGAGGCGAAGTTTTAACCACTGTTTTTATTGTCTTAACAAATTTCGCTTTCAAGTGTTCAAAAATGTGAAACAAATGACTTTTAAATATTGGGTTGTTCGGAAAGTCATTTCGTATTTTTGTGTCAAAATGAAAAGAAATTTTCGTTTAATGAATAAATTATTTATTAAATTAT
>JAPMOQ010039089.1:0-17031 GCA_026543055.1 Argiope trifasciata
GACAAAATATTTTTAAGTATCTGATTATCAAAGTTATGGTACTTTTATTATCTTACATCTCTATCATATATCTTGTCCTTCAAAATAAGTGCATAAATTGCAATAAATATAACAACGGCTTGGAAATCATAATATTGTTACGAACCTGTGGTTTTGCTTTCCCGCGCTAATACTGTCAATGTAAGGAAGACAGATTGACAGTAATGTGTATTGAATAGTAAATAGGTGTGACGTCAGAGATCCCAAGGCTTGGCGACAAACTTGGCGAACATTTGGCGACTTGGCGACGAATTTGGCGACTTTGGCAACAAAATGGAAAGTACCTGAAACATCGAGAATTTTCCCGATCCGTCCACTAGGAGCCGAGATCCAGCTAGAACGCTCCTGATTGGTCCAGAAGACGTTAGCCCCGCCTACCACCAGTATATATAAGGAAGAGGGCTAAGTGAGCGAAGTCATTCCTGCTGTGGGAGGGCGGAGCTTCTCAACCATGAACGAAAACGGACCAATCAGCATGGATGCCACACCTAGTGACACTCCCTCAACGGACTCTTCTCTTGGAAACGGCCGAAATCTCTACGATCTTTGCAAGGAACTTTTATCCAGCAAAAAAGAAATAGAATTACGTCTTCAAAGGATAAAATCACTTCAAAAACTAATAGATGAATGCCCATCCAGCCCGGAAAATCCACAACTGGCCTCAATTCTGGTGAATCTACAGCAGCAAGTCAACCTGATTCAACAAAGGGTGAGTGAAATTGGCTCTTGTCCAATAGTTAATTGTGTGTATCATTCCCCTAAAATTTCCAATAATAAGACTAACTCTAAAAGATTAAGAAATTCAAATGATAATGATGAAACTATTGCGAAACGCAATGCTACTAAAACCATCAAAATTGATCATAAAAATAAGTCTAAAGCTTCTAACAATAATGATGAAAATGACTTTAAATTCCCCCCAAAGAGATTGACAGCAAAAATTACTACAACTACTAAAGATAATGATAACGACTCTATTATGAGTGAAAATACCTATCAAAATCTGGAAAACTTAGATATTGATGATGAAACTCCTGAAACCATAAATCTAACGCCTAGACCCCCCCCAATTATGTTAAAAAGAACTGAGAATTTTGTTAAAGATCTCAAATTAATTAATGAAAAATGCTTCCCTATTGAGAGCAAACTTGGAGGTCCTTACATTAAAATTTTTGTTAAGGATGACGAACAACACCGTGAGCTCACTAAATTCCTCAAAGTAAACAATTTAGATTATTTCATAATCACCCCTAGATCTAGCCGACCAATTAAAGTAGTCATTCGTGGTCTACCCAATAACATTGCAACTGAAACTATTAAGGAAGCTCTTGAAACTGACTGCCAATTTAAAGTTGATAAAGTCGCCCAACTAACTAGATTTCGCACTAAAGACCCTCTTCCGCTTTTCCAAATTACTCTACCCAATATTGACTCTAACAAACAAATCTGGAATCTTACTTCTTTACTTTACCTAAAAATTAAAGTCGAAAAATTCGTGCGCAAAACTGGTAGCATCCAGTGTTTCAATTGCAATTATTGGCATCACAGCGCTGCTGCATGCCATATGAAGCCTAGGTGCATTAAATGCGGTGGTGAACACCACAAAGACCAATGTAACATTACACCGGAAAAACCAGTTTGTATCAACTGTGGAAAAGAACACTTTGCCTCGTACAGAGGCTGTGAAAAGTTTCCTAAACCCGCTAGAAATAACCTCAAAAACAATCGGTTTACAACCCCTAATCTCTCCTACGCAAAAGCCACCCGTAATGAACCATTTCAAGTGGAACTTCCACCCCCAGAAAAAATGAATAAAAAAGATCTCATTAACAACGTACAGACCGAAGTCTACTTTCCAGTGCAAGACCTTTCCGCACTTGAAGGAATCAAATATATTATACAAGAATTCAGAAATCTTTTTAAAGGTTTAGACATCATAGATGTAGTTAATAAACTGCAACAAACCAAAGCGATAAAATTGATGTCTTCTTAAGGCCTATTTTTTCCAACCCTGACACTGTTTAATTGCCTCTGGTCTTTCTTTTATTTTTTGGAACGCCAATGGCCTGAAATCTAAACTACTTGATCTTAGAACTTTCATTGATGATAAAAAACCTTATCTTAATCCAAGAAACCAAGCTAAAATCGAACTTCAGTCCTTTCATTCCAAATTATTCCTTCTACCGTCAGGATGGCCCTCAAAACCCCCTTTGCGGTGGCACTGGTATCTTTATTAAAAATGAAATTAAACACGAGGAAATTTATATCCCTGACCTCAATTTTATTGAAGTTACTATTCTTAAAATAGCACTACAAAACAGACCC
Organism: Argiope trifasciata; assembly: GCA_026543055.1. Classification (NCBI taxonomy): domain Eukaryota; kingdom Metazoa; phylum Arthropoda; class Arachnida; order Araneae; family Araneidae; genus Argiope; species Argiope trifasciata. Next base: position 2,365 of record JAPMOQ010039089.1, read on the forward strand.
CCTATCATTATTGCCTCAACTTACATCCCGTGCAAACCAAACAAACTCTTTACAAACGACATCAAAAAGATACTCAATATCTCTGACTCTGTAATAATTTGCGGCGACATGAACGCGCATCACCCAAGCTGGAACTGCAGTAGGACTTCCCAGTCTGGTAGAATCCTTCATAATTTTGCATTACAAGAAAATCTTGATATTCTCGCACCCTCGACTCCTACGAGATTTGGCCCAAACTCTGCCTCTACTATTGATTTAGCTCTCACAAAAAATTTCTCTTTTACGCATAAAATTAAATCAATATCGGATCTTTCATCTGATCATAACCCTGTTCTTATTGAGTTTAACTTCCATGTCTGTCCTCTATTAATCAATAGACACTATGTATCCACTGATGGGGCGAACTTTAAAGATTATTTAAATAAAAACATTAAACTAAATATCCCCAACATTCTTAATAATAATGACTTAGAGGATGAAATTATTAAACTTACATATGACATTACCTCTGCGTACAATATTAGTTCAAAACCACTAAAATTCCATGAGACCCTCTACCTTCCCCCCCACGTCAGAAAACTTAAAACTCACCGTAATAAAACTAAAAAGACTTGGCAAAGATTTAGAGACCCCGTCTCCAAATCACTTTATAATAAAGCGCAGGAAGAATTCCGTAATGCTGTCTTAGACTACAACCGTAGCACCTACATCAATCAAAATGAGCTCCTCAATGCCCAAGACAACTCTTTATGGAAATCTACAAAAAGACTAAAAAGAAAAAGAACTATAATCCCCCAACTTCGCGACCCTAATACCAACTTAATTGCACATACTGATTCGCAGAAAGCTGAACTGATTGCAGACCAATTCGAGGAACAATTTAAACCTAACAACCTTCCAGACAAATGAACAGAAAACATGGTTGAAAACTCAATCTCAAATTTTAATGAAAATTCTTCTCACATAGATTTCCCTGAGATCAGGCCATCAGAAATTTGTGACTTCATTAAAAACACTAAAATTAATAAAACTCCCGGACCTGACTCAATCACAAACAAAATGTTAAAAAAACTTCCACCCATAATTATCATTAAAATAACTATCCTTATCAATAAAATCTTGGAACTTCGATACTTCCCAAAATGTTGGAAAATTGCAAGAATTCTTCCAATCCTTAAACCAGGTAAAGACCCGTCCATACCTACTAATTACAGACCTATCTCTCTTCTCCCTACTCTCAGCAAACTGACAGAAAAACTTATCCTCACTAGATACCTTAATTTTTCTAAACACGAGGGTTTTTCAATCCCTCAACAATTTGGCTTTACTGAAAAACTATCAACATCACACCAACTACTCAGAATGGTTGAATACCTTCATGAGGGCAGGAAAAATAACAAACACACTGCTGCAATTTTTCTGGATATTGCTAAAGCTTTTGATAAGGTTTGGATTCCAGGCCTTATCCACAAACTCATTGCTTACAACTTTCCTTCCTATATTATTCAAATTATTAGATCGTATCTTTCTGATAGATATTTCACCGTTCAAATTAACAAAACTGACTCTTCCAAAAGGAAATTAAGAGCTGGTGTCCCGGTATCCTCGCCCCTGTAATTTTTCTTCTGTATCTTAATGACATCCCACAACAAAAAGATATCATGATTAGTCTATATGCCGATGACACGGCCATCCTTTCACAAGGGAAAAACCCCCAACAAGCCATTATTCCCCTTCAAAATTACATCACAAACTTAGAAAAATGGCTAATTCGCTGGAAAATTAAACTGAATGTGGATAAAACTGAAGCTATAATTTTCTTTAAAAATAAAAAGAATTGGCCCAAAATCAAACTCTATAACACTGAAATCAATTGGCAAAATCAAGTCAAATACCTCGGCATCATATTAGATAAGAACTTAAACTACAGATCACATATTGATCACACAAGAGAAAAATTCAATAATGCTTTTAGAGCTCAATATCCCCTCATCTGTAGGAACTCAGGACTATCCCTTGAAGGAAAAATTTTAATATATCTTGCTTACCTCAGACCTATCATTACTTATGCATGTCCCGTCTGGGCTGCTACTGCAAAAACTAATCTTCAAAAAATTATCTCTCTTGAAAATAAAACAATAAGAATGATTGTCAAAGCAAGATGGTATCAAAGAAATGTTGATATTTTTGAAGCTCTTAACATCCCTCCTATTAAACAATTCATGATTAAACTTTCCCAAAATTTCTATAATAACATTATAAATATTGAAAACTCCACTTTACAAAATCTGCCAAACTATGATTACCTGGAAAAATCGAACAAACGCAGACCGCGTTGTTCACTTAACATTTAAATTATCATTTATTCTCATCTTTTTTTTTTTTTTCTCTCAATTTACTAAGTAAAAGTCAATCTCTTTCATGATTTAATTCATTTTGATGCACACTTTTAACTAATAAGGTCAGTTTCATCCTCACTAAAGTTCTATGTTGCAAGATTTACAGATGGTGGGGCCTGCGGCCCCAATGAGCTGTAACCCACTTCACAAATGAGAGCGAAGTCATTCCAGCCGTGGGATTTGAACTGGTAGGACGTTCCTTTTGATCGCTCCTGCTAATTTTCCGCTATTTACCTAGACATTGGACTGTTCTTTTCAGAGCTCCGTGGATAGGTATGTCGTTGAATGAAGCCGCTAAGCGGCTCTGTGTGGAGGAAGAAGATGCTATGCAGGCAGACCCACCCTCTGAGCCATGCTGTATATGCATCCGTAGACAAAAAGTTTTAGATGCAATTAATTTCCAGAATGAGATGCTGGAAAACGCCAAAAGAATTCTGATGAGGTACCAAAATGCCTGCCCAGATGATTACTCCTACACCCGGGCCCATTCTAACTATGACGAACAACTAAAGAGGATGGAGCAACTCATGGGTGAGATTAATTCTTTTCCTGCGTGCGAGACCCCTAGTCTGTGCAGACCAGCAATTGAAAATGATAATTTAAGTGATCACGGAAGGGAGGATGAGTTTATGCTTGTTCATAAGAAAAAAGCGGCTAGGAACTCCCCCAGGACCATAACCCCTGAGCCAATTCCTACCCAAAATAGATATAAAAATTTAACCCAGGAAACCCCCCAGAAAGATAATAGACAGGCAACTGAACAAAAAACAAATAGAACACCACCTCTAATGCTTAAATTCACCACCGACTACAATAAAATCTTAAAGAAAATACATGATAAATTTGGGCTCCTTGAAAATAAACTTAGCAACGGTTACATAAGAATTTACACCAAGGATAATAGTCAGTATAAAGAACTTCACGAATTTTGTAAAAATGAAAAATTTGAACATTATGTTATTACCCCTAAAGAAACCAGACCAGTAAAAGTCGTAATCAGAGGTCTGCCCATAGATACTTTCACTGACTCAACTGGAGATATTCTAAGAGAACAAGGGTTCTCAGTAGCTAAAGTGAGCCAACTTACACAATTTAAAACCAGAAACAAACTCCCACTTTTTCTTGTTGAATTAAGCAGAACACCTAATGTAAAAGACATCTATAACGTTGAACATATTAATTACCTTAAAATTACAATAGAAGAGTATAAAGGACGCAACACAGTCTCCCAATGTTATAAATGTAACAACTTCGGCCATAGAGCTGCAAACTGCAATATGAAAATAAGATGCTTAAAATGTGCAGGCGAACATTTTACCTCAGAATGTTCAATTAAAGAAAGAATACCTGAACCACGATGCATTAACTGTGACAAAGTAGGCCACACAGCAGCATACAGAGGCTGTGAGAAATTCCCCAAAATAAACAGAAGCCCAATTTACAATACTCAGAGAGCATTCCCAGATAACAAAAGCAAAATCAGACAGGGAACTACTTTCGCCCAACTTTTTCCCCAAAATGAAAGCCAACAGATGGCGCCACAAGCACAAGACAGTGTAAACAATAACAATACACAGAGCGACCCACTCAATCTTCTCCAAGGAATCAACCTGCAGGAAATTATTAATGTTATTGTTCAAATTAAAAAATTTCTAGAAGAATTCCCTAAAATAATAAGCATATTCCAACAAATGGCAACGGTAAATAATATCCCGGACAAATGTGGCCTACTTGTCAACGAGCTTGCGCGCAATGTAAACAATAACAATAATTAACGTTCAGAGCCGATAAACTTAATATTGTCTATTGGAACGCAAATGGGATTAAGCTCAAAATTCATGAACTAAGACTCTTTGTAAATAAGCATAACCCCCACGCTATATTAATTCAGGAAACTTTATTGAGACCAGGGAAAAAAGTTTACTTACCTAACTACGATACGTACTATAGTTATAGGGAGAACCAAGATCCAGCACGAGCTAGCGGAGGCACCATGATTTTTATAAGTAATTCCTTCCCCCACTACCAAGTAATTCCTCCAACTCTGCATTACACGGAAGCAACAATAGTATCCTTTAAACCCAAAAACTATGATACTATTACTCTAACCTCTCTATATGTACCCCCCACCTCCGAACCCTATATGTTTACTTTTGACTTAGAAAATATTATGCAAATTAGTCCAAACCAAATCATCTGCGGAGATTTCAACGCCAAACACACCAGCTGGAATAACCAATATAACTGCCCCAGAGGCAACACCCTTAGAAGATTTATTGATAATGCAGGCTTTGAAATTATAGCCCCAGCTGAAGCCACTAGATTCGGAACAATTAGTAAAACTACAATAGATTTAGCCATAGTGAAGGACTTCTTATTTCCTTACGAAATTTCCTCACTACCCGAAATGAGCTCTGACCACAACCCGGTCGCTCTCACTTTCCACTTTAAATACACTCTTCCTGAAATAACGGGTAAAACCAAAACTAACTGGCAAGCCTATAGAGATGACCTCAGTAAAATAACCCTAAACTTCTACAATATTGATAACCCGGACAAAATAGAAAAATTCGCTGAAAAAATAGAAAGTGAAATTATCAACGCTAAATTAAGAAACTCGAACCCGGTTAATCCCAAAAAACCCCATATTGATCCAGATCTCAAAAATCTCAACTCAGAAAGAAATAGAATTAGAAAACTCTACCAAAAATATAGACGACCGGATTTAAAAAACAAACTTAACAACATCAATCACAAAATTACCAGACTTGCCAAGAAAATTGAAAATAGAGAGTTCACTGACATACTCATAAACCTAAACCTTGAAAATCAGAACGTATGGGACTTTGTCAGACCCTTTAAGAAAAGAGCAATCAAAATTCCGACCCTTAACGGTCCGGCCGGAATTGCACAAACCGACCTCGAGAAAGCAAACTTCTTAGCTAACAGCTTAGAGAACCAATTTAAATTGAATCCACTAGTACACGAAGAAACCGAGCTCGAGGTCGATGAAACTATCAACTCCTACTTCTACCCACAGATGGCGCCACGAGAAAACCCGTCACATGATGTAAACATGGAACCTGTCAATCAGTCACATGATGTAAACATTGAACCTGTTAATCCCACCGAAGTCATTACAAACATTAAGAAACTTAAAAAAGGGAAAGCACCCGGACAAGACAATATCACTAATTTTATGGTCTTAAACCTACCCCTTAACTTCATTCTATTTTTCACCCACTTAGTGCAAAAAATTTTGGAAATTGGTCATTTCCCAGCACGATGGAAGACAGCCACTATTGTTCCTATTTATAAACCTGGAAAGGATCCCACAAATCCCACCAGCTATCGGCCCATATCCCTACTTTCATCCCTTAGCAAAATTGCTGAAAGTATTATTTTAAAGAGATTGAACCAACATCTAGATGATAACAACATTCTTTGTCCTGAGCAGTTTGGCTTTAGACCAAGCCTGTGCACATCACATCAACTACTACGAGTCGCAGAATACATCACTACAGGATTTATTAACAAACAAAAAACCGGAGCTGTCTTCCTTGATATCCAAAAAGCTTTTGATCGGGTATGGATCAATGGATTAATCCACAAATTGATTAAATATAATACCCCAAGATACCTGGTCAAATTAATTGTTTCATACCTCAACGATCGAAGCTTTAGGGTTAGGGTGAAAAATGAGCTTTCCCACATCAAAAACATACAGGCTGGTGTACCCCAAGGCTCTAAACTTGGACCAGTTTTATTTTCTTGTTACATCAATGACATACCAACACAGTTTAACACAATGTTGTGTCTTTACGCTGACGATACCGCAATTCTGGCCAGAAATCACAATGCAAATTACATCACCATCGCGCTAAATAGGCACCTAAATAGTATCATACAGTGGATGGAGAAATGGAAAATTGAAATCAATGCAGAAAAAACGGTAGCCGTTCTATTTCAAAAAGCCACGAAATTTAAAAACAACTTCTCCAAAATTAAAATTAAAAATAGCCCCGTCCCCTGGTCTCAGGAAGCCAAGTATTTAGGTGTCATATTGGACAGGAAATTAAACTGGAGAGCACACTGCCACTACACCGCGGAGAAATTCCGAGCGCAATCGCGAAAATATTTCCCCCTAATTGCTCGGAATTCTAAAATGCATAGGGACACTAAAATGCTTATTTACACTGCCTATTTGCGTCCCATTTTGACTTATGCATGTCAGGTGTGGGGACACACAGCCAAATCTAACTTAAAAATTGTGGAGAGGCAGCAAAACCTAATTGTTAGATTAATTTGTCATGCCACCTGGGCAATGCCCAGCGCAGAAATTTATAAAGCACTAGACTATCCAACCCTTCGACAAACAATTAAGAAAATAGCCACTAACTTCTACAATAATCTGGATAATCACGAAAACGAATCTCTTAAATTAATTGAAAAATACATTCCTGATATTAAACTTAAAAGGCCACGTAATGTACTTCTTATCTAAACTCAAGCTCCTCTCAATATTTCCATAACCCAAGCCCCACTACACTGCTTGCCTACTGGCTCTGAACACACAATAGATCTAACTCAATAGTACGCTGGTCTCACGTCTAGGTCTCCACTGCAGCCCAACTCACCCACCCACCTGAAGAGCGGATCCTGATTGGTCAGCCCACACCCTTCCTCTTCCTCTCCACTAGGGGACTGCTCTGCTTCTGCAGAGCAGCTGCACAGTAGCTCTTACCATCAAAGAGCTCGCACAGTCCATGGCAGCCAAACAAAGCCATGTGATCTTGTACCAGAATATCCCAAGACAGGAGATAGCTTCGTTCAGAAGCGGGATCTCCTCAACCTCAAGTGTTTTAGTGAGTGAAGTCACATTTCTCACAAGACATTTCTCATTTTCTGTTCAGGTAAGGTACATTCACATTTCTCCTAGTCATGGATGAGGACGGTGGTTCTGATTGCTCCCTCTCGAGCCGTGGCTCCTCTAATACCAAGTACTCAGTTGTCGGATTTTTTCAGAAGCAATGCAGAGACAGCTTGAATATCTCAGCACCGCCCTGTATTCTACCCAACTGCAGTTACCACCCTGATAATGCACAAGATAGATGCGAATATCTCCAAGGCTATTTTATCCAATTATCTACAGTTAAAGATACAATTAATACTCTTCAACGAGATCTCGCGGGTTACTCGCATCCTCAAGATCATTATATCATCCAAGCCAGACAAGGTATGCTTCGTATTAATAAAAAGGAAGAAGAAAAACTTAATGAATACATAGACTTTCTCAGCCCCTGCTCAGTTCCAAACTGCAAAATACATTTTCCTGAACCTGACGTTAATATGGAAATTGAAAATTCAACGAATTGCACCCTCACTGAAAAAAGAAAAAACCCTCAAGACTCCAACGATGGTTTTACTGTCGTCTCTCCTAAAAAATTCGCCAAAAACCAAAAGAAAATTGAAGTTAGCGCTCCGATCTTCACGAACAAGTACAACGCCCTTTCACAAGATGACAAGGAGAAGAAGAACATCATTCCCACTATTAATCTTAAACTCTCTGATCATTACAACCTGACCCTGCAAAAAATTCATAAAGCTTTCCCTGACACTACTAGCAGATTCTTTAACAATTCCATCATTATCCAGCCAGCCACAGAAGAGAAAAGATTGCAGATAATTAAACTACTTGAAGAGTCCAGAGAAGAATATTTCCTTTCTGAAAGCGCAGAAGAGAGGCCTTTGAAAATTGTTATTAGGGGACTCCCTGGTAGCACTGATACGAATGAAATCAAAAGCGCCCTGCAGGATAAAAATTACGAAGTTGTCAGAATTTCTCAACTTAAAAACTTCCGAGAAAACTCTCTTTTCCCACTCTTCCTTGTCGAAATCAAGAAAACCCAGATCGCAAATAATATTTACAATGAGATGACCTTGCTCCACCTGAAAATTAAAGTGGAAACATATAAGAAAAAACCTACTGCAACCATTTGTTTCAACTGTTCAGGTTTTTTCCATTCGGCCCGGAACTGCAAGATGATCCCAAGATGTATCAAATGCGGCGGTCCGCATGCTACTAGAGCATGTCACATCAAAGAAAAAATTCCCGATCCGGTGTGCATCAACTGCAACGAAAAAGGCCACCTGGCAGCCTGGAAAGGGTGTAGAAAATATCCAAAACTCATTTACAGAGCAGGGAAACCCTCCTATGCAGAAATTGCGAAAAAGTCCTTCCCTGAACCCAGAACATACCCTCCCAAGACTTCACCCAAGTATAACAAACCTCAAGTTTCATCTCAAGATACAAGCCCCAACCCACCCCTGGAAGCAAATATCCCATCTGATTTCCATGATTTGAAAGATATCCTCGAAGGCTTTAAAATACTGAAAGAGATGCTGAAGGAATTTCCTGGTCTTTTAGAAGCGGCAAAACGTGCCAAAACAGCAAAGAACTCCGAGGAAAAGAGACTGATTATCCTCAACGCTCTCATCTAACTTTCTTCACCCAGTTGCTATGTTCTGATTGGCCCTTCCAGGTCGGCGCCCTGATCTTGCTTTCCCATTGGCTCCCTGTCCAATCCAGGCTGGTTCTACTCCAGAAATGTACGCTGGCTTTGTTTACATCATTCCTTCATATTTTTTCGGAGATGATCACGTTAATCATTGACTGTCAGGTTTTAAATTTTATTTTGTCATCTACCGGAGATTAAGCCTCGTTCCATGAGGCTAGGTGCTCCGTTAACGAGGTAATTAAAGTTGAAGTTGAAGAGTGAAGTCACATTTCTCATTCTCACGTTAGCTGCCGTCATGAACGGTGGCGATTTTGAGGATGCTGGGAGCAAGCGCCTTCGGGCGGATGCTGGCGACGAAATGCACATCGATAAAGATGCTAATGATAGAGCAGACAACATAAATGTTGTCTGTGATAATTGCGTAAAAAAGAGATACCTTGAGTTTATCAGTTTTAACACCAGAGTTGAGTTAGACGGTATACACAGCATGATACAAAATTGTACCAAGATGGGTATGACTCCTGATAACAGCGAATACATCACCCTTGACAATAGAAGAAAAGATGCTATCAAGCGCCTGGAGGAGACGCAAGGTAGTATGATTCAGTTTGTCTGTCAGGATAATAATTGTACCTCTAGCAAATCCTCCCCTGAGTTAGAAAACTCTAACGATACTGCTCAATTTAAATCTCTAACTAAGCGGAAAACCGCTCGTAATGTAAACCAAAATAACCAAAACAATAATATGGGAATTAGCACCCACAACAGATACAAACCAATCCAAAATGATATAGCTAACCAGCCAGAAGAAAATATTGCAACAGCACCTAAAATACCCCCAATCATGCTCAGGTATTCAAAAGAGTATGTTGATATCTTAGCTGAGATTAACCAAACTTGCGGCCCTACTGACAATAAGCTCTCAAACGGGTACATTAAAATCTTTCCAAGCAGCGTTGAGCAGCACCAATTAATACAGAACCGTGCTAAAGAACGCGGATTTGATTATTACATAATCAGGAAAAAAGAGGAAAGACCAATTAAAGTGGTCGTTAAAGGACTTCCATACGATCACGACCCTATGGACATTCATCGTTATCTAAAAGAGGAATTAAAATTCCCCGTCATAAAAGTTTCACAACTGAAACAAACCAGGACCAGGAAGGAACTTCCGTTTTACCTAATTGAACTAGAGCAATGTGAGGCAGCCAAGAAAATATACGATATCAAACACATTAATTACCTAAAAGTGCTTGTAGAGTCATACCGTGCAAGAAACATGACCAGGCAATGTTTTAAATGCAATTTCTTTCACCATAGAGCTAATAGCTGTCATATCAAACCCAGATGCCTAAAGTGCGCTGGAGAACATGAAACCAGACAATGCAACATAAAGGAAAAAATTGACGTTCCCAGATGTATTAATTGCAACAAAGAAGGTCATGTTGCCTCTTATAGAGGATGCGAGGCCTTCCCTAAGTTAAACACACCAAACCAGAATAGATTAAACTACTATAATTCCAAGAGGACCGCTTCTAATTCAGCCCACGTTAGAGAAAATTTCTCTTACGCAGACACTTTGAGACCCTCAGGTGAACAACAGATGGCGCCACTTATCAGCCAAGCACCTGTCAATCAAACACCCGTCAATCATCCTGTCAAAACAACACAAGCCGTAATGGAAGAATTTAACTCGATAGGGCTTACACCCAGCGACTTCCAAGAGCTTAATGAAGGGCTCAATCAAATTAAAGAAATAGTAAATACCATACCTAACATACTAACTCTCATCAGGAAATTAAATAGCACCACTGAAATGACTGAAAAAGTACTTATTGTTGGACAACTTTGCTCAATTCTCTATCCAACTACTAATTAACGTTCAAGTGCAACAGCTTGCGCATCGTTTACTGGAATGCAGATGGCATTTCCAACAAAATTAATGATCTTAAATTATTTGTAAATAAGTATAACCCCGATGCTATTCTTATTCAGGAAACTCACCTTAGACCACAAAGAAAGATTTTTCTGGCTAACTACTGGTCTTACTATAGTTACAGAATCGACTCAAATAAAGGTGGTACTGCCATACTTATTAAAAACGGCATCCCACATCAAGAAATAATCCCCCCTAAATTATATTACGTTGAAGCATCAGTAGTTGCTCTAAATATTTTTAACGAACCTATTACACTGACTTCAATCTATATTCCCCCTAGTTCCGATAACTCGTTATTTACATTTGATCTAGAAAATTTAATTCAATTCAGTTCAAACCAAATTATTTGTGGCGATTTTAACACCCATCATATCAGCTGGGGTTGTAGAAATAATAACGCACGAGGTAATTCATTACAATCCTTTGCCACCCACGCCGGACTTGAAATTTTAGCTCCTAGCTCCCCTACTAGATATGGTGTATTTTCGGCCAGTACAATAGACCTCGCAATTATTAAAGACTTTTTGTTTCCCTATGATATCACCTCTATACCTGACTTAAGCTCGGATCACAATCCAGTTCTCCTTAACTTCTACCTTAAATACTCACTCCCGGATAATAATAGAAAAATTGCTACCAACTGGATTAATTTTAACTCTTTACTTTCGAGCAAAAATTTAAGCTACAACTCTGATATAAATACCCCCGACCAACTCGACGATTTAGTTGAGAGTATTTTGAAAAAACAATCATGGACGCTAAGAACGCTGCTTCAAAACCAATTAAGATTACGCAAGGTTATGTAGATCCTAAAATCAGAACTCTGCGAAAAGAAAGGAACTATGCCAGAAAACTCTTTCAAAACACTAGGGACCCAGTCTACAAGAAAATCATGAACAAATTAAATAAAACTATACAAAAACTAAATGAAAAAACAAACCAAAATGAATTCATTAATAAACTAATAAATGCAAACACTTATGATGGTTCATTTTGGAAATTTACCTCTTCATTTAAAAAGAAAACAAGCAAAATCTCAGCCCTTAAAGGCCCGGCTAATATTGCAGATACAGATATTGACAAGGCAAATTGCTTAGCTAATAGCTTAGAGACACAATTTCAATTAAATAATCTCACGCACTCTGACACAGAACTACTTGTGAATAACACAGTCAAAGACTTTCAGAATTCCCTCCCAAGCTATTTTAATGACATCTGTCCCCCCACAATTGCTGAAATTAATGATTGTATCAAAAAACTAAACGTAAACAAAGCCCCAGGGATCGACGGTATTAATAATAAAATAATTCGAAATCTTCCCCCTAATTTAATCTCTCTATTTCAAACTATTATTTTTAAGATTTTAGCCATCGGCCACTTCCCTACGAAATGGAAAACTGCTGTCGTTGCCCCTATATTAAAACCTGGTAAAGACCCAACTGATCCGACCAGTTATAGACCCATTTCGCTACTCCCCTCACTTAGCAAAATCGCAGAAGAAATTATTTTAAACAGATTAAATAAATTCCTCGAGGACAACAATATTTTATGTCCCGGACAATTTGGCTTTAGAAAAAACCTCTCTACTACTCATCAACTAGTCAGGGTAGTTGAATATGTAGAAGAGGGGTTTGCAAACAATCAAAAATCCACTGCTGTATTTCTTGATATTCAGAAAGCCTTTGACAGAGTTTGGCAAGACGGCCTTATTTACAAGTTAATCACCTACAATATTCCCACTTACTTGATCAAAATTTTTAATTCATATCTCCATAATCGCACCTTCTGTGTAAGAGTTAATAACACATTATCCAATACTAAACACATTCAAGCAGGAGTCGCGCAAGGTTCTAAAATCGGACCCATTCTTTTCTCACTCTACATCAATGACATTCCGAAACAATTTAATACCATGTTATGTATGTATGCGGATGACACTGCAATATTAGCCAGAAACAAAAATCCAAATTACATCTCCATAGCTCTCACTAGACATTTAACAACTCTTGAAGACTGGTTCACTAAGTGGAAAATCGCGATTAATCCTAGCAAAACAGAGGCAATTATGTTCTCTAAATATAAATCTAATAAATCTTACAGGCCTATTAAAATTAAAAATCAAATTATTCCGTGGTCTAAGGAATGTAAATACTTAGGAGTTATTTTAGATCAAAAATTAACGTGGAGGCCACATTTTATCTATCTTAAAAATAAGTTTCGAGACCTAACACGTAAATTCTTTCCCTTAATTTCTCGAGACTCCAAAATGCATAGGGACTACAAAATGCTTATTTACTCTGCCTACCTGCGCCCAGTATTAACGTACGCTTGTCCGGTTTGGGGATACGCTGTAAAATCTAATTTAAGAATTGTTGAACTACAACAAAATAACCTTATCAGAAATTTCTGTAAATGTCACTGGTATATGCCAAATACCAATATGTATAAAGCACTAAATTTTCCCCCACTTAAAGAGTACATCAAAAAACTAGCCAAAAAGTTCTATCAAAATCTCGACTCTCATGAAAATGAAGCCATATTAAATATTCCTAAATACTCTCCAGACCCTAAGATCAAAAGACCTCGTAATATACTGTTATAGTTTTACCCTTCTCAACAATTAACTTTGTGAAAATATTAACCTAAATATCTAAAAATATAGCGTATTCCCACTCCATGTTGCCTTTTTATCAATCATCCTGACAACATTCTGTTTCTGCTATCACCTACCCTGCGAGTAGCTACTCTGTGATTGGACACTACAAGTCGAACACCTGATCCGGACCCCTCTGCAGTTTCCCGAGCTGACTTAGAAAATTTCTTGCTCTTCTCTAACTTTTTCCCAAGACTCCAGATGAACCGCACCGATTGGCTCTCGAGACTCGGCCCCAGGATCCTGCCTTACTGATTGGACGATGCTGCACCCTCACCCCCGACCACGACTGATTGCTGTTTCTTCTTCACATTTCACCTTCAGACATCGCTGTGACATCCGATGACATCGAAGATGACCACGACATTTACCGAACGCCAGGCCGCAATTAATCATTTCAGTACCGGAGATCAAGCCCCTATCTTGAAGGGCTAGGTGCTCCGTCAACCACATCCTATAGTGAGTGAAGTCAGTGTGAAATCAATCGAGTGAGATCAATCGAGACGGATAAAGTCGAAGCGAAGCAGCGGAGAAAAGGAGATCTGAGGAAGAATCCAGTGGAGTCAAGCCAAAGTGCGGCAGTGGAGATAAGCCGAAGCTGTACGGCCTGGTGTTCAACGAAGACAAGTAGCGCTGTGGAGTTTATCGAGAAGACCTAAGAGAGAGAGGTCTTGAACTGTGGAGTCCTGAACGGAGGACTGCTAATTTCTGTGTAGCATATACTGACGAAGCCTGTGTCGTAGCCCATTGTGTCGTCGTCGGGAACGGAGCTGTCCCGAACTAAGAAGTATTCCCGTTGTGCGAAGTAGTGAGTCGACAGCAGAGGCAAGAAGAGACAAAGAAATAGTTCAGCCTGTTCTGGAGAGACCCAGGAGGTGTAAAGCGAATCCCATAAAGATTCCCTCTCCGGCTGAATCCTGTCTGGCCGCTCTGTGGACATTGTCACTACAGCCCGTGGACTACTATCTACAGTGTGTTGTCCTGTGTGTTCGTCTCGGCTGTAAATAGTCATCCTGTACATAGTTGTTGTGAATATTTGTCGTCTGTGTGCTGTCCTGTCCCCGTCCTGTAAATAAACGTCTGTGTTGTGTCTCTACTAAACGACTGATCATTCTGTGTGTCATCATCATCATCTAACACCATACACAACCACTATAT
>JAPMOQ010039102.1:0-24132 GCA_026543055.1 Argiope trifasciata
CTTTCGATTTAAGAACTTAGTTGAACGTCATCTTGACGAATGTACTAAATTTTTGGAATGGGTGTGACCCTCTCAAATACTATATTAAACAAGAGTGTTAAAGGAAAAGATCTCCTGCTTTCCGAATGCTTCCACTTTGGTTTGCAAAGTAATTACCGCATTTCATTGCCGTTTTTCAGGGAAAATTTCTGAAATTATTATTGCACAAAAATGAATTTTATGCAGTTTAATATTTTAAAATTGACTGTCTAACTATACCATTTTTCAATAAACAAATTTTTTCAGATGTTAGGTAATTTTTTTAATATATTTTTTCTTCAATTTCTAACCATAAATTACTTTGTTGCTCTGAATTTCAAACCGTTCTCATTGTTTCATCAAATATTTAATCTTTTATAGTTGAGAGTTCAAGAGAAAGATTTTACTACTGCCCGTTTTTCGTCGCGAGTAGAAAAGTGGAGTTGCAATATTGCGAAATTTAGAAGACAAATTTTAGAAGGTTTATGTCCATGAAGAAACGCAATCAACAGGATTCAGAAACAAATGACGACTTTTATTAACGTGAAGACAAAATAAGAAGACAACGAAACACAACCGATCTGAATACGGACATTACACTACAACAAACAGACCCACAAATGGTTATCTGTAGTTATAACAACCACAGTACAGAAAGCGGTCAGTCAGAATTCAGCAGGAGGTGTGAATCTACATAGCTTCATTCTAATGAATCTCCAAACGTCTACAATTCTTCACTGTCTCCTCGCTTTAATTATATCCAATTGCCAATCTTACTACTACACGACTCGATGTTACTTCTACAACAAACACTAGAAATCGGCACAAAGCTCAATTCAGCATATGCTTTAGCTGAATTGAGCTATGCTTCGAAATATTAAAAATACAGAAAAAATTATTTTAAAATTGAATTTATTAAATGAAAGAACGATTTTAAGTTTTCATTATGATATACTCAAATCAGTAAAACAAACACAGCACTGGCACTCCTTCGGACTGATCCAACTATTCCGGCGTCTAGTTTGATTAATTTATATTAACGTCCCATATAAACCCATTTATGCCTAAGGTTAATAAATTGGAATTTTTGGATAAAATTTCTATATGTTAGGTAAAAAATATGCAATAAAAATAACTTTCATGTGAGGGGAGTTCCAAAACTTTATACAGTAGGCATAAATGGGTTAGAGTAACACTAGGGATATTTTAGGCTGAACCTCGTCATTTTGAACCATGATCATATGACGAGGACGACACCTGAGCGAACACTCCCTCTCACGCCATATCAGTGGAAGGACGTTTGCCGCTGACGGATTGACCATGCAACAGATCCTTTTACATGACTTTTCTTCGGGGAAATCGAGTCTCGAACCTGAAATCCAACTGCTCACGAACCATGATCATACCACAAGGCCACTTCGATTCATTTTTTGAAGCGCATTTTGTGAATAATAACGATTAATAAAATAACCAAATGATTTGGTAAACCAATTGATAGATAGCTAAACGATTTATGTTCCTCATTCTTGCCATGCTTTCATTCAATAGGCCTTTAGTGATCCTTACCCTTCATTAGTCTGCGCACGGAGATATTTTCGGTTAAACAAAGATTCCATGTGGCCTTTAATGAAGCGAAAAATAACAAAGTGATTAACAACGAACATAACATTAATCAGATAAATCTGGAACAGCAGAGCTGTTAGTTTTCAGTTTCTCGATGATGTCCTATTGACGTACTTCGGGACATAACCATTGGATGGATTTTTGCTTCTCGGTCTTTTCGTCTATCTCTTCATATGTTCCCAAGATGATCGGAAAATACGTTTTAGTATTTCTAAATAGCAATTAAAGTTTTCGCTAAGTGTTTTTAACGAGACATTTGATTTAACGTTCCATTTTAAAACCAAAAAAGAAGTATTTTGAGACTGCTAATTTCATTTCAATCAGTGGTCGGACGAAAACTTTCCAAACTTTTGTATCACAACAGCGGAAAGTTGTCTGATTCTCAACGTCATATTCAGGGTTTATCAGGTTAATACGACGATAAGACAAAAATGACATATAAAAACGAAGGATTATCGTCGAAAAATCAGTTCGACTCCGACATCTTTCGGTATAAAAACCGATCATTATCAAGTTACAGTAATTTCCGAACTAATGATAGATGATGAGTTTCCTGTATTTCTACCCGATTTGGTTTATTTACCTTCATATATATATTACTTAAACTTGGTAAAATACATTTTAAATTGTTTTCCAGGCCTTTTAAAATCGTCCGTGACTTTTTAGTATGCTAGTATAATAATCTTCTGAGTATGAATTCAAATATCAAACTTCGTAAATCATTTTTCAATTTCGATGCCTCATGGGAATTTTCTGAAGAAGAGAACTGTGATTGGCTACATTCAATCTCATGTCATAAATAGGGGTTAGATTTTTGAAATATGAATTTATTCTGCCGGAGACATTCCAGTTGGTTTGTTGGTTTTATTGGCGCAAGAGCCAGTCCTGACCATACTGCGCCAAACGTATGGTGAATAAACAAGTTCATGGTGTTAAGATATATGGTGATTTTGAATAAAATGTGTTAAAATTCTAAAAACATTGAAATTTTTCATGATAATTGATAAGTACAATTAGTTAGTTTTTCACATTGCATCATTAAATCTAAAATAACAGCAGGCATAACGTAAATTGATGAAAGGATTAAATATTGACCAAGTAAACAATATGAAATTAGAAAAATGTAGATGTAGAAAGATGTAGAAGAAATTATGTAGCGGGATAAAACCAAAAGAAAATTCATGGCAATAAATAACAATGTTAAAGAGAAAAAAATTAAGCAAAAAGGCTAAATATTTTTGTATTTTGTCGGAATAATATACTTTCCTTTTTCTCTTTTGGGCTTGCAAGGAGGTGGAGGACTAATCACTTCTGGGGAGTCCTCCAAGACTTCAGACATGTTATATTCTAATGTGTCATCGTCACCATCTGACACACAGGAAGAACTCATCTCGGCATCAGCACCAGGTTCCCGAGATTTTTTCACTTTTGTTTCTTTTGAAGGAATAACAATGTCAGGCGAAGAAAGCAGTTTGGCTCGAGTAGAAGTATTTGGAGTTTTTTGTATCGTACTTGTGCTGGGACATTGACGAGGTGATACAAAATAAAATTTTGAAATTTTCAGCCATGTTACCATTTTTTGTTTTAAAAGGAGAGGCCATTTTAAAATTTTTCTTGTGCGTAACAAGTTTAAAACCAGTTAAATCAGGTGAAGCAGAAATGTCTTCACAAACTGATGCAACAGGGTCAGAAAAAGACTTTGGTAAAGTATTTGAATTACATTCTATTGGTGTAGAGTCCATCTGTCTCGGATTTATGCTAGAAGTTAAATCATTTAGATCCCATTGAGTGGATGTGGTAGATAACTTTTTGACGGCAGAAGCATAACTATTTCCAGTGGTCGAAGTTTTAGATTTTATTAATTTTCGGGCTTCCTGATAAGATATTTGGTTTTTCACTTTAGTGGAAATTATTTCTTTTTCCTGTTTCCAGGCTAAACAGTTCCGAGAGAAAGAAGTGTGCTCCCCTTTGCAATTCACACACTTCTCTTGAGCATTGCAATCGCTACTGTCATGACCAACTTCTGCACAACGGGCGCAAGTCAAAGTCCCACGGCAAGAAGATTTAGAATGCCTGAAACGTTGGCATTTGAAACAACGTAATGGATTAGGAATGTAAGGTCTAACAGCAAGGCGCATATAACCTGCCTTTATGTGTTCTGGCAATTTAGAGGAACTAAACGTCAAGATTAAATGTTTAGTATTTTGGAGCTGACCATCTCTCCGTATAGAAATACGCCGTACAGGATCACACCCTGTGTTTGCAATTCCTTAGTAATTTCTTCAGTCGGAACATTAAACATCTCCACACAAGAAAAAACTCCTTTGGAAGAGTTTAGAGACGCATGGGGAGAAACAATGACTGGTAACTTGAAAAAGCTTCAATTTTAACTATCTGTTGAAATTGCTTCCGCGAACATACTTCGACCAATAAGTCGCCGGATCTGAGTTTTTTAGTGCTTTTAACTTCGCCTACAGAACCAGTATTGGATTTTTCCACCAAAAATGGAGAAACAGAATGAAAAGTTTCATAAGAATCAGATGATCTTTTTATCACGAAAAAAGTAGGAAAATTTGGTGCTGTTGGAATAACGTTCGAAGTAATTTGTTGCCCACCGAAGGGAGCCCGTTTGGATTTACCTATACAATATTGATAGAAATTCAGGTCCGACGACACCGCCCACCACGGAGCCCAACAAGGGAAGGCAGCCACCGGCTCTGGCCATTCTCAACCTCGGCGCTTGCCTTAGTGCTAATCGGTTACCTATACGCTTGGAGTTACCCCCGGGGACAGTGACCACCCTTAACGCCAAGCCCAAGGAGTAACCCCTTCGCTTGATCTCTAGCAGACTAGCAACTCAGGTTGATAGTTACCGGCCGATTGGTACACCGGGGACCACAGTGCACCACCCGTCTAATGGGTCGCCACGCACGGCACACACGTGGGGGTATTTGCTGTCCATGTGAAGGAAGAAGCAAACAGAGTGGCGATAGCTTCTCATGGAAAGCTCCCTCGCCTACCCTCGAGGGAAATAAAAATGACAGTAAAAAGCAGAAGGTGGAAGGGAGATTCACTGAAAGGGAGTAAGGATCCCTGGTACCTCGGGATTGGGACACCCGTACTCACCTAAAGAAGGTGAGCCCCTGAGGGGGGAGACATTCCAGTGTTTCCCCCCTTTAAGTACCGTGTAATATCTTTGTTCAAACGTTTTAGGAACTAAGATTTAGTATTTGCATGCTTAATAATAATAACAAGGTACTTTTTTTATTTCGCGAATTAAATGGAAATTTTTATTACTGACTAGCCGCCTTTGGCGACCAGCTGGTTCGCCATGAGTAATGCGTTCTAAAATTTCCAATTAAATCATATATTTTTTAGCCAAAATTTAAGAAATAGTTTAAGTTAAAAGAGTGAGTTATTAGTAGTTAAAGAGTCGGTAACTTTATGCGGAAAACCTTTTTGAGTTTAATGCTCTAATAATTTATCAATTATGCTTCCAAAATATTAAAAATGTTTTTTTTTCTGTGATATTGCCAAAATGTTAAATATGTTTTTTAAAGAAAGTGAAATGGAAAAAATTATTGAATTAATGATACAGATATTGCAAACGATTATAGAAATATGCCATTAAGTTGGGATTTCAATGCATATCCTGTCTAAATTCAATCAGGTTTACTGTAAATAAAGATAATTTATGGAATTAATGATATAAATATTGCAAACGATTTCTTAGAATCCTTTGCCTTGCATTTATTTTAATAGAAGATATCACATTTTATATTTATGTAATTTTATCCAGTCACGTGCTGAAAGTTGTATTTCTTTAGATTTGATTTACGATGATAGTTGTTGTTTTTTCATTTGAACTTCCGGCATTGTTTTATTTTATCCAGTCACGTGCTAAGAAAAACATGGTTAAAATATTTCTTTAAAAATTCGTTAAAAATAGAAGCTTGAGTTATACATAAAAACAGATACTGTTAGAAAGCTAATTTTTTTATCTTTAAATTGATGTTAAAATCATGTTTGTCCGATAATAATTTCGGAAGTTATAGCGGAAAAACGTCGAAATTTCACTTAAATTTTAATTAATTCAAATTCTAATAAAAAATTTAAAAAAAGGGCTCAGAGGTGCACATTCCCGACCTCCAAGGTATACATGTACTAAATTTGGTAGCTGTAGGTCCAACGATCTGGCCTGTAGAGCGCCAACACACACACACACACACACACACACACACACATTGAGCTTTATCATAAGTATTGATTTAATTTTAAGTGATTTGTAAAATGGTAGTATAAACTTTATTGTAAAAAAATTGTCGCTATTGTATTTAGAAAACAGCTTTTAATGAAAAACCGTATGTATTTGATTATTGACTAATGCATTAGTAATTAGACTTTCGGGAGCTTATAGTAGCGAGATTCTTTTCATTTGAACTTCTTATTCTAATGTTTCACATAGTATTATTTACAAAATATACAGACAAAAATCTTAAAACGAACATTCAGGTAATGATGAAGTTGCTAATATTAATAGGCTAGGTTTCGAAGTGGATCGTAATGCCCTGAATGTAGAGACAGTAATTAGAAATATATACATTTTCCTCGATGATATCCAAAATCAATGAGATTTTTTCGTTTGTAATACTTTTCAATATCTAATTTTTCACTTTCATCTCATTTACATAATCGCAAAACAGAAGACATTCAAATTAGCATCGACTCTTGTTAAAATTTCAGAGCAGTACTTTTAAATTTTTAAGCTTTCAAACTTTATTTTTGTCTTGGCTGATGTTTCACAAATCAAGCTAAGCAGTTGAGTATTTCAAAACTTTAAAAGAAATCAATACAGTAGAATTCAAATAATTCAAACTCATCGAATTTTTGATTTCTTAAATTTTTAAATGGCAGTGTTAAAGTGGAACCAATAATTTAGAATAAGTTTTGTAAGACAAATCAATCAAAAAACGTAGGGAGTTTTTTATTTATTTATTTTTCTTCAGTGATCGCAAGCAAAATTTTTTGTCCTGAATTAATTTGCCGTATTAATATATTAATCGAAAGATTTTATATTTTCAAAGATTTTGAAAACATCAAAATAGCTTTACTTTTTGAGTAAATTACTAAATACATTGCGCATTAATTGTACTGCTTATTTTAAAATTGTTCTATGAAACTGCCTGGTTAATTTATTGCTTATATAATAAAGTAGTACAGTAGTTACTTATATATCAAATATACATTTAAAATAACAGAACATTAGATTATTATAGATATTTTATTAAAATATGTAGTAATTAAAAATGTTTGCCTATTTTATTTTAGAAATCTATTTTCTCTTCCCTTTTCCATTTTTGGAATCGGTTTCTCTTAATTCCAATTTTTGTGCTCCTATCTTTTACTTTGTATTTTGAGAAACAGATTTCCAGATTCATATTTTTATAGCGATAATCGAACTATACAAATTCCTCTACTTTGTTCGATGAAATTTTGGAAATTAAATAATTTTTACAGGTTTTTTTCTGCCTGCAAGTTGGATACACAATGGAGTTAAAATATGAAGATGCAAGCATGTTCTGCTCCTTGCTACGTTACTACTGCATAGTTACTACTAAGGATTTTCAAATAAAATGTCACGTTTCCAGTGCTTGTGGAAGCCTCTTCTTCAATGGGCTGTGAATTTAACATTTCCTCCAAGTCAGTTTCAGTCAAATCTTCATCTTGTGATTCAAGCCATTCTTGAATGTCATTCGATTCTATCTGTTCGAACTATCTCGTCCTATTCCATTCGCGATTTCGACTATGTTTGCAGTTTGCATTTAACAACATACTTTAGACAAAGTTGTCATAAGATCTATTTTACTCTTTTTATTAGTCCATTGGACGGCATTTTACTAAGGATATTGGGTTGGATATCCATTGGAATCCTTTTATTATTATGTATGCACTTATTACATCCGCGAATAAAGAAATTTTTAGCCGCGAATATAAGATTTGGGTCGCATTTTTCTAATCCGCGAATAGTGAAAACATGAATAAAGGAAGAGCGAATAAGGAGCTTTTACTGTAGTGATACTACTCGAATCCGGTATTTCTAGAAAGTAATGGCGTAAGCAAACCAGTTTACCAACAGAACGGCATGTCAATAAATGTTCCTGGATTTACTATGCCAATTTTATTTACAAAAAAATTTGAAAAAATAAAAAAATCCCACTTTTAAATAAAGCTCCGATGGTTTGGTTTGGATGTTTAGGGTTTTAAGGTGCAAGAACCATATCTGGTTATACGGAGAAAAGCAAATGATAAAATGAAACAGAATATTAAAAACAATTGAAAATAAAATCTATGATATCAGCATAAAACAGTATGAAATATAAAATTTCAAAATGATGCGAGTGAAATTACAAAATTAACAAAAGTGTTGTTAAATGAAGATGTAAGACAATGAAACTCCGAATCTTCGATTTGCGATAGTGTCGTGCCTTAATCCAGTCGATACCGCTACCTTCAATGGTATCAGGGTGGTCGGCTGTATGCAAGAAGAAGTGTCGTGCCGTTATAGAACTACCGATATCGTTCTACAGCACAGATAGTTCCGGGCCGACGGAGTTGACCTACCTCATCGAGATCTTCGTGGTATTCGAAAAATGAATGTTCCTTTGTGATTATAGAGATACAAATTTGCTGATCACCTATTTTTTATGGAAACAAGGAGGGGGGGGGGATCTTGGATCATGAGCCGTAGTGTTTCATGTTCAAGACCCAATTCCACAGAAGAACCATCGTGTAAGGGTGTCTTTTGCTGTCGTTGTTGTCTAATGCCCCTTGGTCATGCCAAGCCCGAATGAGCAGAGCTGTTTCGAATGAAGGCAGAGGTGTGCGCCTTTCGTTGTGAACGAGCACCATTCTGGTGAATGGACGACTTTGCTAGAACACACACACGACACAACCCTTTTTAGGGGGTGGTTGAACTCATTCATACACTCATTCATCCATCCACAAGTCAGAATTGAGATCTCAATCAGAGACCGTCTCATCCCTGTATCATTTGTTATGGGAACTGGAGGACTTTGCAGCCACGACCTATTGAACGTGCCCCCCCCCCCTCCCAGAGGCCAAACCCCGCGGTCTTTGGTCGAGACGAGGACAAAATCCGCGACATTTCGGTTACACGACGGACGGTCTACCAACCAGGCTACAGCGGTAGGTAGGTAGGTAAGGTTTATTGGCACAAGAGCCCTTCGAGGCCATACTGCGCCAGTCATATGGTTTAAATTAAGAATACATTACTATGAACCCACCTGATGAATTATAAAATAATACGAATTGAGAAAATTGGAAGAGATACACGAGGTGTGAAAATCAGTCAATAAAATTTTAAAATTTCTCAATCATAGACCAATTTTTGAAACAATTAAATTTATGAGTTAATAAAACAATTCCGAAAATAAGCTCTTAAAGAGATTAAAAAGTTGAAGAGCAGCTGATACAAGTAAAAAGGTTAATCGCGTTTAAAAATGTAAAAATATTTGGATGGTATTTTTCACTCACCATGTCAGTTAGACTTACGGATGATTTTTTGAAAATGTTGACACGATAGGAATGGTACATAGGGCATTCAACCAAAATGTGCTTAATACCCAGATCAACGCAACAGGTCTGGCACATAGGTGTCCTTTCGCCAAATAGCAAATGTTTGTGAGTACAGCGTGTATTTCCTATACGGAGGCGTGTTAGCTTGACATCTAACGCACGTATATTGAGAGGTGACCACATTGCTATGGTCGGCATGACAGAGTGCAATTTATTGTGAGTCAATGAATCCCAAGTTTCTTGCCAAGTAAGCAAAAGCCGACCCGCCAACGATGTCTTGAGATCACAGTATGGGAGTTCTTGGTTTAGGAAAGAGGATGCAGATTGAGCTAATGAATCCGCCATCTCATTTCCAGGAATACCAACATGGCTTGGCATCCAGCAAAAAATGACATTAAAACCTTTTATTCTCAAAAGACTCAAAGTACACAGAATTCTGTTAGCGATTGGATGCATCTTATTGTGGTAGTGAGAGAGCGTTTTTAATGCACTCATGCTATCGGTATAAATAATAAAATTTCGGTGAGCCAGGGAGGAAATTTCCTGTAGAGCACAAAAAATGGCCACTAGCTCAGCTGTAAATACAGAACAGTAGTTGTGTATGCGATAGCTCAGAGCAGCAAATGGCAGAACAATGCCACAACCAACATGATCAACTAATTTGGAACCATCAGTGAATATTGGTGTAAATGAAGGATATTGACAGCGATGATAGTTAAATAACTGTTGAAACACCACTGGGGCAGTTGAAATTTTATCGAATCCTAAAAAGGTGTTCAAAAATGAGAAATTTGGGATATCCCAGGGTGGAAAGGAAAAGAAATCATGCGATTTTATAGAAACATCAGCTATATTTAAATCATGGAGAATTTCTTTGATCCTCTCAATAAATGGGAGAATGTTAGAGGGCCGGGCGTTATAGAGTCTTCGAAGACCAACTGGTAAATTTGTTTGGAAAATAAGATGATCTGAGAGAGATTTTGTTCGAAAATGATAAAGAGCAGATAACTTCTTTCGTCTTAGATAAAGAGGTAATTGATAACAAATAGCATACAGGCTCTCTACCGGGGAAGTCCGAAAAGCTCCTGAACAAATTCTTAAAGCAGAGTGGTGTATAGTATCCAGTTTGCTCAAAACGGAACGCCTTGCAGAACCATACACCATACATCCATAATCAACGCGTGATAAAATAATCGGTTCGTAGATTCGAAGTAACGATGTGCGATCCGCTCCCCATGAGGTTCTTGAAAGTACTTTCAGAATATTCAATGCCCTCTCACACTTCTTCCGCAGATATAAGACATGAGGAACGAAGGTGAGCCTTCGGTCGAAAATTATCCCTAAAAACTTAATTTCATTCACTACTGGAATCGCAACATTTCGAATGTGGATTAAAGGATCCAAATGAAGACCCCGCTTTTTAGAAAAGTGCACACATTTACTTTTTTCTGGAAAAATCGTGTGCCCGTTATTATCACACCAGTCCATTAGCTTATTAACTGCAATTTGCAGTTGACGCTCAATTGAGCACATATTGCAGCCGTAACAGGAGATCTGGAGATCATCGACATATAAAGTGCTTTGGACAGATGAAGGTAAGACATTCAGAATTTGACTAAAATGAATCATAAAAAGTGTTACACTGAGGATGCTTCCTTGTGGAACACCCTCAACTTGAATAAAAGGATTGGAATAAAAATTTCCAATACGGACACGAAATGATCGTAAAGATAAAAAGTTCTGTAAAAAATAGGTAAATTTCCCTTAAAACCAAAATTAAAAAGAGTTGAAAGGATGCCAAAGCGCCAAGTGCGATCGTATGCTTTTTCTACGTCAAAAAAGATAGACACAAGATGATTTCGATGGACAAATGCGTTGCGTATTTGTGTCTCGAGAAGAACGATATTATCATGTGTTGAACGCCCTCTGCGGAAACCACTCTGCAACTGCGGAAGACATGCTCTCTTCTCCAATTCGAAAAGAAACCTATCAATTACTATACGCTCCAATGTCTTGCACAAGCAATTTGTGAGCGCGATAGGTCTGTAGTGCAGGGGATTAGATGCATCTTTACCGGGTTTCAGGATTGGGATCACGATAGCTTCATGCCATTGTGAAGGGAACTTCTGCTCAGTCCAAATACAGTTAAATAGCAATAACAGATGGGAAAGAGAAGTAAGAGACAAATGACGAAGCATGTTATAGGTGATTCCGTCTGGTCTAGGACTGGTATCATGTGCTTTAGATAAAGCAGAAAGCAGTTCATACATTTTAAAGACAGAATTGTATGGAAGATAATCTCTGGTAACAAATCGCAAACCCTTTCGTTCCGCGCGATTCTTTATAGCCATCAAAGTAGACTTATACGAATCAGCAGCAGAAACTTCTTCAAATGTTTTGCCTAGGGTATTGGCAACTTCCATGGGAGAGGAAATTGTAATATTTCCCATTTTAAGCAAAGGAAAGGAAAAATCATGATATATTCCATTGGCTGCCTTTACCCTCTTCCAGAGCAATTTGCTGGAGGTAGAAGATGTAATTGACGATACGAAGCTAATCCAAGATTCCCTTTGACTTCTCCGGCGAATGCGACGAGCGTTGGCTCTGGCATGCTTAAAAGAGATAAGGTTTTCTGTCGATGGGTACCGACGAAAAATGTTCCAATGTTTCTTTTGTTCCCTAAAACTGTCACGGCAAGCTTCATTCCACCACGGCCTACGAAATTTTCGTTTCCGTGGGGAGCTTTTTGGGATAGTGTTATTTGCGGCATACATAATGATATCAATGACATTTTGCACTGCTTCCGTTATGACGTGAGTTTTAACCATGGTCTCAGTAATTTCTGCTAGCTGCGTAAAAGCAGTCCAGTCTGCTCGCTGGAATAGAAAACGTGGTGGGCAAAGAGTGGCACCGCCTCCATCAGCATGAGAAACAATTAAAGGGAAATAAATGATCGCTTTTATAGAGATCACTTCCAACTGTGAAATTCAACAATGGTAGCAAATCAGGAGAACATATGGCCAGATCAAGACTGTGGAAGGTCCGTGTGGGCTCATGAAAGTATGTTTTTTCATTGTTATTTAAGAGACAGAGACAATTGTTAGTAATGAACTGTTCGATCTGTCTTCCACGAGAATTTGTCCTGTCTGAACCCCACAAAGTACTAAGCCCGTTAAAGTCCCCGAGTATTAAAAATGGTGAAGGAAGCTGGTCAATAATGTTGTTTAGTTGTTGTTGATTAATGGCATCATGCGGTGGTAAATATATACAGCAAACTGTAAAAAGTGCTCTAATATGTATTTGAACTGCCACAGCTTGCAGGGTAGAGTGTAAATTAAGAGGTGTACTTGGAAATTGATTAGAAGTTAAAATACAGACACCTCCTGAATTACTAGTGTCAGCATCATTGCGCACAATATTATAACCACGTATTTTAAATGAAATGTTCGGATTTAAAAATGTTTCCTGAATTGCTAGACAAGAAGGATGAAGCTGATTAATGATGCACTTAATGTCAACAGTTTTGGATCTTTGACCACGACAGTTCCATGAAACGAAAGTACTCATCAAGAATTTGGTTTGGAAATTATATTCTTTATAGCAAGATCTTTGGTTGGTGAAGCCTCGCAACTCATCGAGATTTCATCATCATCCTCTTCAGATGGATGTAGAGATATTAGTTCGGAATTTTTAGCGGTGCTATTAAAAATGGACGACAAGTCTTTCTGCACTATGCCTTGACTTGCAAGCCCCAGAGCGACAGAATTTTGAACATTCGATTTTTTCAACTTCGTAATTAATTGTGTTGGAAAGAGGCCACGTTTGGGGAGCTTTAATTTGAGAGAATTTTGTGCTTCGATTTCCGGGATTTAGCTTTCTCGAGAGCATTGCCTCCCGATGTTTCAATATCAGTATCAGAAGAATTTTCACTGAAATTTACCTTGAGTGAAATTTTGAGTACAGTTTTCACAAGAGCAGTTTTTACAGAAGGACTTTTGCAAGACCGATGCGTAACTTACGCCAGGTGTTGGCGTTTGAGAAAGGACTTTTCGTTTTGCCTAAGAATAAGAAATGTGTTCCTTAATTTTAACTGTTATTATTTCCTTTTCTACCTTCCAACGTGGACATTCTCGAGAAAAGGACGTGTGATTCCCATTGCAGTTTACACACTTCTCTTGTGCGCTACACTGCTGGCTTTCATGGCCTTTCTCTGCATAACGGGCGAAAGTGATTTGCCCGCGGCAGGCAGTCTTAGCATGTCAAAACGTTGACATTGGTAACACAGTAAAGGATTTGGGATATAAGGACGCACGGCTAATTTCATATAACCTGCTTTAACACATTCAGGTAGTTTAGGGCTTTGGAATGTTAAAATAAGGTGTTTTGTGGGGAGAAGCTGTCCGTCTCGCCTTATTGAAATACGGCGAACGTGCGTCACTCCTTCGGGTTTTAAGTCCTTTGTAATTTCTTCTATTGTTGCATGAAAAAGCTCTCCGCAAGTAATAACACTTCTTGAAGTGTTCAGAGAGGCAAGGACAAATACATTTATGGGAATCGTTGCTAAAGCTTTTAGCTTAAGAAATTGTTTAGCTTGATTTCGAGAAGAAACCTCGGCTAGTAAGTCTCCGGAACGAAGTTTACGTATTGACGATAATTCACCGACAGTGCTATTGATAGCTTTTTCAACAAGGAAAGGTGAAACTGAATGAAAGGTTTCATTATTATCACTGATTCTTTTGATGAGGAAAAAATGGTCAAAATATTTTTCTTGAACAGTGTTTTGAAAATTCTTTTTTGAAACAATTTGTTGCCCACTGAAGGGAGCAGATGATTTTTTGCCCATACGATATTTATAGGGATTCGGGCCCGACGGCACCACCCACCAAGGAGTCCAAAAAGGGAAGGCAGCCACCGGCTCTGGCCAATCCCAGCCTCGGCGCTTACCTTGATGCTAGCCAGTACCTATACGCTCGGAGTTACTCCCGGGGACAGTGACCACCCTTAACGTCAAGCCCAAGGAGTAACCCCTTCGCTTGATCTCTAGCAGACTAGCAACTCAGGTTGATAGTTACCGGCCGATTGGTACACCGGGGACCACAGTGCACCACCCGTCTAATGGGTCGCCACGCACGGCCAACACGTGAGGGTATTTGCTGTCCATGAGAAGCAGGAAGCAAACAGAGCGGCGACAGCTTCTCATGGAGAGCTCCCTCGCCTACCCTCGAGGGAAAGAAAAAAAGGAGACAGCAGGAGGCGTAGAGGAGTATAAACCTAAAGGGAGTAAAGATCCCTGGGTACCTCGGGATTGGGACACCTGTACTCACCTAAAGAAGGTGAGCCCCTGAGGGGCCAGGCTACAGCGGTCCTTAGTGTCTTTTGTACATTAAATCAGTCAGACCGAACATCCCCCCCACTGCTGTAGTGTAAGAGAAGGGAATATTAGCTCAGGTGTCTTCCACAATCTGACCACAATTCAAATTTACTAGGTACGTCCCGAAAAAGTAATAGTGTTGTTTTAGAGCGGGGCGTTAATGTAACTAAACTTTATGAAAACTAGGAAATTGATACGGACTGATGAAATATCTTAGCTTCTTTTGTCAATACTGACTTTCATATATTATTATTTAAAACATACTAAAAAATTGATAATCACATTCTCATGCAAGGAGAAAATTCAAAGAGAAATTATTTTAATCTTCAAAAATGTGAACTTAACACCGCTTTGAAGGTTTCGATTTTTGTACCTCCGAAAATACGTAATTGAATTGATATTATTTGTCTCTTACCCAAGAGAATATTAAAAGCTACAATTTAAAAATACAATGAGCTAGAATCATGAGATTCGGTACAAAACTTTCTTATTAAATTTTTAAATTTATGTGTACCAAATTTTTGAATGATATTAGTTAGTGGGTGGTCTGTCCACATTTCCATCTGAACATTACATAACAAAAATGCAAACAGTTATAGCATTGTACTCAAACAAAATAGAATCCAACTATACATCTGTGTATATGAATCAATCAGATTTCAACCCAATTCATCAGAGGATTGGCCGTGTTTCATTTTCGAGTGTGTGAATATGGAATTCGAAGTATAAGCGACTCAACAAAAATGAAATGTTATGGCTGCTTTTGCCAACCATATTGTCAATGAAGTTATTCGTTTTTGTTGTTGTCTTGTTCAGTTTAGTCACTTTTGCCAAACATTAAAATCATTACCATACTGCAAAGGAATACTGCAATAAAATAAAAAATAATTGCAAATAAATAAAGGAATAGTGCAAAAAAAGAGTTGGCTAAAGACATTTTTTTAATTGAAAGTTCTGATGAATCTTTACTGTACTTTCCCATTTCACAGGTGAAAACTATCGCCTCATAAAAAAATACAAAACAAATCTTGTCAGTGGTTGTATCATACTTGGCGACTTATCGCCGGCGTCAGGGATATTACCTTCTTTTTTAAAGAGAAACTACTTTCTTCTTTCGTAAGGGAAATTGCCTTTATTAAAAAAAATCATATTTGGCGAAGTAGCCAATGAAAATATCTCCCACTAAATAATTCAAAATAATATTTTTTCCTTAACGCTTTTGGGAAAAATCTCGATTTAATATGCCCCTTTCCAAGCTAAAGATTTCGCCAATCAAAATGGCGACTTAATCAGGTGTTGAATCAGATTGGCAGCTGTATATCTGTTTCACAGTATAAACAATACTGTGAAACAGATGCAGCTGCCCATCCTTCTTCATTAAAATTATAAGCTTTATCAATCACAATTGTTTAGTCTAAGATTTCTTTTTGAATTTTTATTGAGTCGCAATTGCTGAATCGCCTTTGTATTCTCAAATAAAGATTCAGGAAATGGCTGTGCCGGTCTGTACTTAAGACAATAAAATTGAAGCAAGGGGTATCTTCGGCATCTGAAGGCAGAATATTTTTAACTTTCAAATATAATGAGCAAAACATCCTGAAGTTTAACTAGCAATCAGAGCAGTAACATAACAGCATAGGAAGAAATGAAACAAATCGGGTACACCATGTTATCTCTTACCAGTCTGACAAAGGGACAGAAAAGAATTTTTTACTTTAAACCACATCCCAAAGCCTTTAGCAGCGGGAACAAGAACCTGTTAGCTTCTCTAGAGCATTAAATATTCTGAGAATAAAAGAAAAAAAGGAAAAAAGAAATAATTCATTCCTTATAGCTTTGCTGCAAAAGATGATTTTTGCAGCAAATTTTGATTTTTGAATTTTAGCGGAAGGGCACTTACTCATTTCAAATAAATTTTCATTTAAGAAGGAAATATTTTAGCAATTTCTACATTTTAAAAATAAGACGAAACTTTATAGCAGGTAATTACAATTAATTCTGGTGGGGGTGGATGGGTTTAATGCCACTTGGTCTTACCAAGGCTGAATGAGCGGAGCTCTTTCAAATGAAGGCAGAAGTGTGCGCCTTTCGTTTTGAACGAGCACCGTTCAGGTGAAAGTGACTATGCTGGAACACGCGTGACACAACCCTTTTTAGGGGGTGGTCGAATGCTTTCATCCGTCCGCAAGTCAGAATTTAGATCCACATCAGTGATCGACTCCTCCCTTATTCAGTACTCCCAGAGGTATCGTTTTGTTATGTGAACTTGGAGGACTTTGCAGTCACGACCTATTGAACGTGCCCCACTGCCGTGAGCCAACACGGCGGTCTTTAGCCAAGACGGGGACAGAACCCTCGACCTTACGGTTGCGAGACTGACGCTCTACCAACCAGGCTACCGCTCCCCCTTACAATTAATTCTTACTGTGCATTAAAAATACACTTTTAAAAATAAATTTATATACATTAAAAACAGGAGCATAGAATTTTGAATCTGCGAGTGACGGTTTCTTTCCGCTCCTTGTGCCTTCAACCTTTGCTTTTCAACCGTGTATTTCCCAGTGTTTTAACGGTTTCTCTCTTTAATTTGTGCTGCTCAAAGGTAAGGTCATTGTACTTTTTGTTGATTTAAGAAGATAATCTATTTTTATAAAGAATGCATGATTCATTTTTTTACCACTTGATGATAACCTCGAAATGAGGATGAGATGCTTCTGGAATGGTGGTTAGATCTCACCAACCCGACGGGCACAATAATAGGTGGGGTTCCGGCCCTCCCATCGATGACGGGACGTACCTCCTACGGGGAGGATGATAGCCCTTAGGACTCGACCATAGTCCCCGCCAGTGTTGTTGTTGCGGAGGTCCATTCATTCAGTCTTCGGTTATCCACGTGCCTTAGTGGCGGGTCGGAGGTCAGTGATATGACTCACCACTTGTTGATGATGATGCCATGAACAAAGCCAAGCAATTGAATATGGTTACAGTACAAAATAATAATTACTATTGAAATAATAAAACCACCAACGAACATGTTATGCTCCTCGGTACAAATGAATGCCAAGAAATTAATGCTATCCTGTCGAATGCAGACAAATTCCGGAAATTTCCCCAATTAAATCTGTTTCTAGTGCAAAGTTTCATCAAAAACAATATTATTAGACGTGACTCAATAAATAACATGAAATACGCCCAACAGGGCAAAATATTATTTAAGATACCCGACTACATTCGAAGGAAAATTTTTGATTTTTTAAAAACAATTTCTGATTTTTAGATGCATTGCCAATTATAAATACTATAAATACAAAAACTTTATTTGAAAATATGATATATTTTGAAAAATAGGGCAATTAATGTAAATTTTAGTAAAATTTGACCCAAAAAGTTAAAACTCGACGCAAAATCGTAATGCAGCAAATCCTATTTTTCTTCATATATAGATTATAGAATGTAATGATGACTGAAATGAACCAACATCGAAGAAAAATTTTGAGATGGACAGAAGTAATCTTTAAAAATATCCGTAAATATGCGTTTTTTTCCTACATTCACACCTTCATTTTCCTAAAAATGTTTATAAG
The DNA here is from genome assembly GCA_026543055.1 of Argiope trifasciata. NCBI lineage: Eukaryota > Metazoa > Arthropoda > Arachnida > Araneae > Araneidae > Argiope > Argiope trifasciata. The sequence continues at coordinate 18,193 of JAPMOQ010039102.1, forward strand.
TGAAAAGGTTCTACACCAACAATAAAACTTTTGGTTCATTTCATTGCTCATATTGTTTAAAATACGCCTTGGAATGTTTACGTCAATACCTCTATTAGTTTTTGAGATATCATGTTAACGGTGGAGAATTTTTATCAAAATTAAAGTTCTGAGAAAAGGGAAGACACATTTTAGCTGAAAAAAAGGTGACCCTGGAGGATAGGGCTGGTCTTCCTTTTCACAGAAAAAATAAACTGTCTTGAAAAGAGGAAATTCTGAACTACAAGTAATAATTTTAAAAAAAAATCGCCAATGTGGTAGAAAACCAGCGCTTTCAACGTAGTCAGATACCTTAATACAAAGGACCAGATTTGAACTGTGTGATTACTGGGATTAAATAAACTTATGGATAAAAGGTATCGTAACAGATGTGATACGGGAAAACATCTCTTCACGCTTCTTACTATTTGGCATACCAACAAATACCCCGATGGATGAACTAGCAGCAGAAATGCAGGATAAAAATAACCTCACTGTGGTTGAAATGGAGATTTTTAAAGCAAAAAGGTGCATCCCCAGTCCTAATAACAGTTCTGCCAGATTCTGTCAAAATGTGGTTTATTAACGAGTGCATCCAGCTATCAAGAGACTGCGAGTGACAATCCAACAAATGTTTTCCTTTCGGTCATACTCGCCGTGCTTGTGGGAAAACTGACATCTGCCATCTTTGTACTGTTAATTAGCAACAATGAGTAATTTGTTAATTTAATTAGCAACAATGAGCAATTAAGGTATCCGACTACATTCGAAAGAAAAAATTTCAAAAATTGAATTTTTAAAAAACTGTTTATTATTTTCAGGTATATTGTCAACTATAAACACTATAAAAACAAAAAAAATTATTTGAAAACATAATATATTTTTAAAAATAGGAAAATGTGCAGTAAACTTTAATGAAATAGAACCAAAATGGTCAACACTCTACACAAAATGATAATGCAGCCATCTTATTTCTCTTTGCACGCAAGATATGGAATATAATGATGAAGGAAATGAACCAAAATCTTAGACAAATTGTGAGACGCAAATAAGTGGTGGGTAAAATATACGTTGATATGCATTTTCTCCATAATTTCTCAACATAATTACTATAAAAACACCTATATATGGAAAAGTATTTTACCAATAATAAAACTTTTGCTTCATTTCATTGCCGATATCATTTAAAACACACAGCGAAATTTTCATTTAAATACCTCTATTAGTTTATGAGCTATGAAGTTAAAGGTGCGAAATTTTTATGAAAATGAATGTTATGAGAAAATGGAAATTTAAAGACAAATTTTAGCTGAAAAATATGATTTGTGTAAAATGACCCTGGATGCTCGGTCAAGCCTTCCTTTTCCTAGAAAAAATAAACTGTTTTGGAAAAATCTGAACTATAAGAAATAAAAAATCGCCGATGGGATCAATAATCAGTGTTTTTAGCGTAGTCGGATATCTTCAATTTTTCTCAAAAGCTGTATTATCTCCGCGCATGTTCAAGAGAAGAAGCTAAATCATTAGAATCATCCAGTGATAACCTTCACTCCCTCTTTAAGACATTATTAGATCGTTTTGAATGTCTGATTGACAGACTTATTGAAAAAAGAAAAAAATTGAGAAAATTCGTAGCGAATCTGCTAAAGAATTGCACGCTTTAATGAAAATAAAAACACCAGAGCGTTAAAAGTTCTAAAATTCGAACAAAATGAATTATCTGAGTTAATGCTACAGAAAGTAGACAAAGAAACAAGGAAGCGAGCTTTCTTTAAGTACGGCAGAAATTCCTACTTTTGAAAATTTGATGGAATTTCTAAGCGTGCACAAAAAGCTCTTTCTTAGATAGTATTAACCGTGTTCCGAGGAAATACGCACTCACATAAAATACGAGCGTATCTAAAAGAGAGGCTTACAACCTGTACTTAGAATAAAGCTCAATGTGTGTGTGGGTTGGTGCTCTACAGGTCAGACCTTTGAACCTGCTGTTACCAAATTTGTTTCATGCATACCTTGGAGGTCGGAAATGTGCACCTCGGAGCCATTATTTTGAATTTTTAATTAAAATTATAATTAATTAAAAATTAAGCTCAATTTTATCGTTTGTCGGCTACCGAAAATATTATTGCACAAACCGGATTTTTACATCAAATTAAAGATTTTAAAAAATTAAAATTCTAATAGTATCAGTAGTTTAACACACAACTTAAACTTCTGTTTTTAATGAATTTTTAAAAAATTATTTTAACTCTATTTTTCAGCAATATATTTTGGGCAAAACAATAAAATTTAATCTGCACGAGCACGTGACAAGTGAAAGGGAAAAAATTATCTTTTATCAATGTGTTGCCATCAGACTGTCAAAAACTCAAATTAAAAAATAAATAATTACTGCAAATTAAACGCATAAAAATATAATTTTAAAATGTGTCTGCGTGAAATGAAATAAATATAGAATATTTTTATTTTTACAATATTATTAATTAAATATATCAGCTCTATTTAACGCAAACATTAACTTAACGTACATATATTTTTCAATTCAAAAACCAACGGTTAATTTGTAACACACAATAATATAAATGCATTTATAAAAAGAGTCTAAATGAAGTAAATAACTACATAGTATGTAACACGAGTCTGTTGCTACTGGCGAGAGCTAGGATCGAACTTGGAACCTTTAGGTTGGTAGCCTGATGACATGAGCACAAGACTAATAGTGACCACTCAGTCTTGAGGATGTTATCTGGCTTATAAAGTTTCCACTTCAAGTCTATAAATGCTTACAAAAATGAAAAATGCTTTTCTTTTAAATAAAAAGAGTTGAAGTTCAGTCAACTAAGTCAATCTTTAAAACTGGCTGATTGATGAGCATTTGAATATTACTATTCAATAAGAGAGGGGAATATGAGAAATTTTGTGGAATTATTCTTGAGATATTATATAAATGATGAAAATTTTCTGTTGTACGCATAAGACTCAAATACGGATGGATTATGCTTTCAATATTGACATTAATAAATAAATATATGTTTGGCTATTAATCAAATGAATGTACGTTTGGCTATTAATCAAATGAATATATATTTGCGTATATGAGTGAGCGTGTGTCTGTATGTATGTGTTTTAGTGATCTACTAGTGATTTCATCAGAGTATATGAACCAAAGTTACCCTACTTGCAGGAACATCTTTACTTTGGAGGAAGAAAAAGCATACCCAGACAGATTTTTTAGAAATTTTAATTAATTTAAAATTAAATTAACCATTGGAATTTTTTTTGTGATAACTTCTGAAAGTATTCCAGCACAAAACTGCTTTTTAAATCCTCTTAAAAATAACTTTATTTCTAATAATGTTTTAATCTATAAATTTCTATTTATAAAGAATTAAAAAAATTCTTAAAAAATATTTTATAATAATTAGTTTCTTAAAAGATGAAATTAGAATTTAATATTCAAGAGCAAGTTAAGAGTACTTTGCCGCCATATTGACAAAAACTCAAACTGAATGATTAAATTAACTATTATTGCATATTAAACCGAGAAATGTGTGATGCTGAGCATGTGTTTAAAGGGGAGCGTTATGTTATGGAATAAATATAAAATGCGATATTTTCTGCATAATTCCATGACAACTATACATAGATATATGTAGTACAATGAACCAATAATCCTACGCCTTGTATAATAATTTGAGTTACGTGAATATCGAAGTTTGAAGTTTAAATATATTTGGCTGATAAGTTATAAAAAGAGCACGTCACGTATACAAGGTAATAAAATTTTAGAGCGTCTTATTCCTGACGGACCAGCTGGTCGCTAAAGGCGGCTAGTTAATAATAAAAACGTCAATGCTAAACCTTGAATTTTATGCAAAAACAAGCACTCACTATTTTGATGCTTTACCTTACAAAATGTTTGTCATAAATAGAGAGAATTTTGTTACGAGTAACAAATCAAGCATTCACTATCTAAACCTTCCAGCGGGCGCGCGTATGTGAGAGATACACTCGAGATGAATTTCGTTGTATACCTTTGGATCTGGTGGCACTTTGAACGCATGTAATCGGTTATTTGTCGCCCTTCCTTTGACCTACTTTCAGTTGTCTTTGTAAGTTTGTGGCGTTCATAGGTCTCTGCCGATCAGATATTTGCATTTTAGACATAAGCTGTCAGTTCGTGTCAGTTTTTGTCACATCCGATTTTGTATGATTTTGCAAATAAATCCGCATTGTTTTAGACTGACGACAGCTGGAAAATGCACTTACCAAAGAAAATGTTGAAAAAATGCTCCCACATCTCTAAAACGTGAGCTAAAATGAAAGGTGCTAAAAAGAAAAGCCGAACTAGGCATTGAAGTGGAAGATGCGACGTCAGGAAAAAAACTCTGCCACAAAGAAAAGCGGAGCTGAATCACGAGGTTCGGTTGCGATATTTGACAGAAATTTATATGTTTGGAGCGCACTAAACACATTTGCCCAAATTGCTAGGCTGCAATGAAATAGCAATGAAACTATTTTCTTCCTTTTCATATCTAATTTTCAATTATTAGGTTGTTCGGAAAGTAATTTCGTTTTTTCCTGACAAAGGATTTAATTGCATTTTTCGCACCCAATTTCATACTTAAACCGCAAAATCATTTTATGTTTTAAGAGCTGATATAGCAAGGCTTGAGTGTGAAAAAGGGCAGCTGATTCTTCGCAGTAGTTTTTGGATGGTGCCCTTTTAAATATGGAGAGCAATAAACAGCATTTTCGTCATTTTTTTCTTTTTTGCTATAAAAGGTAAAAATGCTGTTCAAGCCAGAAATAAATTAGCCAATATGTGTGGAGAAGATGTGTTAACAGTACATCAGTACCAGAACTGATTTGCAAAATTTTTCCTTCAAATGAGGAGGCCAAAAACCACCTCGATCAGTTTTTTTTACAGCAAAGACCAAAACTTTTATGAGCGTGTAATCATGTTACTACCAAAAATATGGCAAAAGGTATTAGACCAGAATGGCAATTTTATAATTTAATAAATAATTTATTCATTAAACGAAAATTTCTTTTCATTTTGACAAAAAATACGAAATGACTTTCCGAACAACCCAATACTTTTTCCTTTTTTATGCATAAATTTTGTATTTTTATACTTCTACATTTTACATGCAAATTATTCTGTCAAAATATCTACAATTTCGTTTATGTTAAATCCATTCAAATAACCTGTGGTCATTTTGAATTGTTATTACAATCTATGTTTGTATTGTTTCTGCTTCTTTTTAAGTAAAAAATGTTTAACATAATTGTAGTTATTAATCCTAAGCTATTTACAATTCAATTTTAACAGTTACGCCTTTAAAAATTTACATTTTACTATAGCGTATGTGGGAAATAGGTGCGACGTTTCATGTTGGTATGACGGCAGCTGGAAGGTTAATCACCCGGGGATGTGCAAATCCAAATATATATAAAGCATAATTCGCTCTGACGTGATGAGTCAGCTGAAATTCACGCGATCGCTTCAGGTTCAAGGGCACGGACTAGCGGAGGCCAAGCAGATGCGGACACGCAACCGAAACTAAACGCACAAAACGGAAGTCACTGTTTTGATTTTGAATCCGAGAGATACTAAACAGAAGCAAATAAATCGGTTACATTAAATATTCTTATTTATGTAAAAACTGCAGATGGTCGCAGAGTTCAAACCTCCGTTAAGGTAACCGACTACGTTCGAAGAAAAAATTTTCAAAAATTCGATTTTTTTAGATGTATTATCAATTATAAACACTATAAATAATAAAAAAAAAACATTATTTGAAAATAGAATATATTTTCAGAAATTTGTGTTAAATTTTAATGAAATTTAACCAGAGCTGGCAACCAGTTGAAAAGACAGTTCTAACTCGCAACCAGTTGAAAGGACGGTTCTAAATC
>JAPMOQ010039111.1:0-12481 GCA_026543055.1 Argiope trifasciata
TATTAATGATCGTTCCATAAATATCCTGTAAAATGGGAGAAAAAAAACACAGTTTGTGAGTAAATTTTCCAGCTAACATCAAAGACGAATTTCTGACCGTTATCGCTTAGATCACCTGAAAAAATAATACATATAACTTAAAGGAACAATTTTCCAAGGCTAGTCGTGCTGTATAAACGCATATCATTCTCGTATTCAAATAGTTTTTTTGTATTCCTTCCCCTGAAGTTTGATTATGCTTTTTAACCATTCCTGATCAACTATTGAGATAAATTAACTGCTTCAAACTTGATATATAATTTAATTTACTCTTTATTTCATTTGCTACGAATCAGTTTCAAGATAAATCATTAAGTACCATAATTAATACAATATTTTATTTTATTTGCTAAAGTTTCAGATTAATAAAAAGCTCTATTTTAGTATACATGTAGTGATGTTTCTTGATTCTAAATTAAATCCTCATTAATTTTCTAATTTTTTTCTTAATTCAGCCCATATTAACTTCATTCTAAAATGTCGTCTTAGTTCCTGATCCAATTCCACTTTTTTTATTTCATTAGTGCAACAGAAGCTCTGTAAAATTACTTACATCGGCAAATTCCCACACTCTGAGTGAAGGAATAAAAATTTGTTGATCTAACACATTCTTTCAAAAGATACCTATTATTCCCTTACCTAAATCGAAACTTGAAAAGAAATCCCTATCGAAATCTAACAGTATATTATCATGGGGACAATTATTTCATTAGTTCTTTTCTCTTTTCGCTCTTGTATCTTTCTGTGTTGATTTGCCTCGTCATTTCTGCTTGAACATAAATTATGCCAAACAAGACGGAATAAAAGCGAAGTTTAAAATTCGAAAGTGTCTTATCTCTATCTTCGGCCTCTGCTTAAAAAATTATGTTTACATACATACACTGGGGGAAAAAATCTAAACACCAAGAAAAAATTATTGTAGAGTAATGAAATTCGGACAGTGCATTTGTCTAGTTAACATGTTTAATTGATTCAATCTTCCTGATCACAGGTGAATTTAAGCTGAAGAAAATACATTTCAAATGCGAAAAGCTGTTATATTAATAGTCAGCATAACCTTCAGAATTTTGAAGGCAAGCCTCCAAACATGCATGCTTTGTGTCATACAGGTACAGAATATCACTTTGTGGTATGAAGTTCCCTGCTCGTGGAACTTGTTCTGTCAATACTGTGATGGTCAGTGATGCTGTGGATGATGCTGGAGTTGTCGTCCAATGATATCCCATACGTGCTCAATTGGAGACAGATCTGGTGATCTCGCAGGTCAAAGTAACATGCCTACACTCTGTAGAGCACGTTCCGATACAGCAGCGGTATGAGGGCGAGCTTTACTCAAACTCACTCGTTGAATACTGTTCATGAATGGCAGCACTGTAGGTTGAATTACTAGACTGAATTGCCAATTTGCAGTAACTGTGTTAGGGATAATCACTAGAATGCTCCTAATTTCATAGGAAATTGCTCTCCAGACCATGACTCCAAGTGTAGGACTAGTGTGTCTAGGCGACAGATCGTTTGGTTGCAGGCGTTTCCCTGGCATCCTTCTGACCAACATGTGGCCATCACTGTCACCAAGGCAGAACCTGCTTTCATCAGGAAACATAACAGATATCCACCCCGCCCTCAAACGAGCTCTGCCTCGACACCACTGGCGTCGCAAACGACAATGGTTTGGTGTCAAAGAACGGAACATTACAGGGAGCCTGGCTCGGAGCTGTTCCTGGAGTAACCGATTTCTAACAGTTCATTGTGTCACTGTGGTACCAACTGCAGATCAAATTTCTGTCATAAACGCAGTACTATACTCCACAGCTGTACACCGAATATGGCTATCTTCCCCCCCCCCCCCAGTAAAGCCACATGACCGCCAGGAACCTGGTCTTCTTGAGGCAGTACCATCCCTTGGCCAATGCTCCCAACAATCATGCACAAAGTATACATTCCAGCCAAGTCTTTCTGCAATATCTCGGAAAGAAAATCCACATACTCGTAGTCCTATTATACGACCTCATTCAAACTCGATGAGCTGTTCATAATGGCTTCTTTGTCTATTAAAAGCAATCTTGGCTAAGATTAACTCAATACGTCAAATTTCAAAGATAAATAGCTCACGAACTTTTTAGCACGCATCTAAAGCAAATCTGAATTGTAAGTTCTGAGTGACGCCACTAGCGCCACACTTATGTGCGAAGCACGAAATTTGAATCGATGTCATCTTTCAGATGTATAAGTAAGCCTACCAAATTTGATTTATCCACCACAAGTCTTCCTTGGCTTTAGGATTTTTTTTTTTGCCAGTATATATTATTAGATTTGGAAGGTTATCTTTTGAGGCACCTTTCTTTTCTGTGAGGACGAGCTGTCACTATTTTAAGCAATTTCTTACCTGTGTGCATTGTTTTCCAAAAAATCAACGCCAAAAAAAATATTTATGCGTGAAATTTCAATTCTTTGGGATTAAATTAAAATTTAAAGAAATATTCATCAAATAGTGTTTCACAGATTAGGCACAAAGAAAACACAAGTTTATTCTCTGACTCTAAAGCATGTAAAATAAAAGCATACCAAAAATTATAATTCTTGAATTTAAATATAAAGTTAAAATTAAATATAAACTTCAATATAAAGTGCGATCTCCTCCAACAATTATATAGGTACTATAGCCACGTTCTATTCTGAAATTGGCGATGTTCATCTGTCAGCAATGCCTGTTACTGTGCCCAGTCAGTCAGAATACCCCGAAAAGCTGTGGGAGTGGGGTGGATGCCGAAATATATCTCTTTAAAGCATCCCAAACTTGCTCAATTATAATCAAGTCTGGAGAAAGTACAGCCAATCCATCAATAAAAAAATCAAATTTTTGTCACATGGCTTCTTTATAGAAATTCTACATATTTATTCCAAATAAGTATATACTTTTGATAGATTTTTTTTTCTTATTGTATTCAGTTTCCATGTCAAATTTATCTAAATTCCTTCTAAATTATAACACAAATGTATGGAAATTTTAATAAGTATAATAAATGGAGTGGGGTACAATTTCATTTGATTGTTAAAAATTACTAGATAAATCTAAATCAACAAAATCAGTCACTGTGATGTACTACTTACTAACGCAAGTAAAAATTTTAAAATTTTCACCTGAACATCATAATAAACTTTATTTTATTAATACGACTTCTCATACTTTAAATAAAAAGTAATGCTAACATTATCTGTTCAAACTTCCATCAGGATATCACAATCTTTTAATATTTTCAACCAGCGCAAGATTTTTCAAAAAACATAAATGTTACTAAAGGCCATCTTTCTTGATCTTCTTCATACAATCTTCTTCGACCAATATTTTTTTAGTGCAGAAATTTCCGAACGAAATTTTCAAAAATGTACTTGATTACAGTTTTGCCATCCACTATAGTCTTCAGTATTATAAAAGCATGGTAGTGTACAGGCAGAAATATGGCAACTGAAACAACAAAACTACAGTTCCCTTTCATTATAATACATTTACCTCCCATCTGTAGTGGAAGCTTTATAAGCCAGATAACATACTCAAGACTGAGTGATCACTTTTAGTCTTGTGGTCATGTCATCTGGCATATCGTTCGTCTCACCTCTCACTGAAGGGGGGGTATTGTAGTGGAAGCTTTATAAGCCAGATAACATACTCAAGACTGAGTGATCACTTTTAGTCTTGTGGTCATGTCATCTGGCTATCATGCGTAAGGTCCCAGGTTCGATCCTAGCTATCGCCAAAGGAAACACATCTAAGAAGATTAGTTCAAGTTAGTTTCCTGCCAGTACACTGTTCGATGTAAAAGAATAATTGAGTTTTTGCAATTGAAATTTAATTAAATGATGGCTCAGGATTTCAATATGTAAAACTACATTTTTTCTCCTAGAAGCTTTGATGGGTGCACAAACCTATGCGTCTTTGAAAAAAAAGGGGTAGGGAGTGATTAATCTAGCTTTGCTAAAAACATGTTATTTGTTGGAAAGAGTATTTGGCAGAAAAATGTATTGGTATTTTAACTAAGTTTTGATGCTCAAACTAAAGGAAAAAGCTTATCTCTCTTTTTTTTTTCAGTGTTTTTGTTCTGGCTCTGTGTAAATCAATCCGTTTGACTTAAGCCTATCAGAATTGGCAAATGTATACTTTGGATTATGGGAAAGTGATTTTCAAAAAATTATCTTTTGAATGATACCAAATTTTTTAACGCATAATTTTTCTTTCTATATTCAATAAATTTTTGAAATATTTTAAACATATTTTGCAATAATATGTTTTATTGTTGAAAAGGAACTGAAAACCGATCGCCCGAATATTTCATCTTGTCTTATTGTTAAGAAAATTTTATTTCCCCAGCCCTATTGTTGTGACCAGAATAAGAAGATTAAATATATTTTTCTGTGATAAGTAGGCTTCAATATTAGGTACGCTTTAAAAAAAAAATAATAATAATAATTACGAATGAGATTTAACTTCAGAATGAAACAATGTTGAACATTTTTAATGCCCCTATTTTAAAATATTGCTTGTTTTACTTGTGATGTAGTTGAAAAAATAAGTATTATGCTTATAAAATATGGATAGAAAAACAGAAAATTGGGCAAGTACAAATCATAATGTAGATAATTAAGGCTTTTGAAAAAACGATTTGTTGAGGAAACAATTGCAATTTTCATCAATCATTAATAATATATTAATAGGAAATGATTTGTTTCATTTTAATAACATGATTACAAATTTCTACAACGGAAATATACTGAATATGTAATCAAGGTTTCATGTACTATGGTTAAAAATAAATTACAGTAATAAGAGCTCTGTAATATGGTTGAAAGTAAATTAAGATTAAGTATTATAACAAGTATTTATTAATTTAATTTTGGAACTTTTACTTAATTACCATTACAATTTCCTAATTACCATTTATGCTATTTTATAATTCTAAAAAATTTGGATCTTTTCAGTTATTTCAAAAAAAAGTCCCCTCCTTTTACAATATCATTTAGAGTATTTTAAAAGAAAATTGTGTTTGGTTTTAAATATTTTTCTTAAAGATAATTTTACATTTTAACCCTGCAGTTTTTTTATATATGAAATATTGAAATGAGACTTTTTAGAAAGGGGCTTGCAATTGCAGTTTTTCAAAATTTGCAACTTAAAACTGCTGAATAAAAATTAAATTTAAATTGATAAAGAATTTGAAGTAAAAAAGGTCTTCAAGATTTGCATAAACTTAGGGCCCCTGGAAAATTTAAAATAGCTCTGAATTCTTCTGAAATTGGAAATAATTACATTGTTTGAAATATGGAGGAAAAAAAGCATAGTTAATCAGCAAAATTGTACAATAAAAGTGTAGATGTATATTGTTGAAGAGACAAAAATTGTTGAAATTACCAGACCTTCATTCATCACAATCTTTTTTTAAAATTAAATTTCTGAAGGATATATAATACATATATTAATGTAAAAATAATTTTTAAAAGTTCTGTTTCATTTTTCAGCAGTAGATTTGGGTTGTGGTTTAATAAAAAGAGCATCAAAAATAAAATTTGAATTCAGCTAACATCTCCAACAGATTTTCACAGATGCAAATGATTAGTTAGTAAAATATTAATGTATTTCTGTTTTAATAGGCTGTTTCTTTTCGAACTGTTCTTATGCATTGTGTACTTGGATTATTTCATATACAAAATGAAAAGTTATACAATGAACAAATAACTTATTTTTATCAGAGTATGGATTTAAAAAAAAAAATGTAATAACATTGAAATTAAATCTACGATGATAAACAGAAAAATTTAATTTTGTAATGGCATTCTACTCTGGAAACTAATATTTTTTTGAAACTGATGTAGCATGGAAACTTAACACCCATAGTTGGAAGCTTTTCTTATTATTTATGCCATTTCAAAAACTGTTTTTATAACTATTTCTAACTTACAAATCATTTCAATGCATTTGACATCATTTAATTGTACTTCATACTTTAAAAAAAACTTTTCCCCCCCAAGTTCCTATATTTAAATAACATACATTTTACTGAATGAAACAAATGAATCGAGAAGAAATGAAAACAAAACTTTTGTTTAATGCAAATTTTTGTATTTATGTAAAGCAATACATTTACTCAAATCAAGATTGTTTCAAAGTGGATACAGTATTTATATGAATAAAAATATCATTTGTCATTAATTTTTATCATAAATTTTTGAATAAATTAATAGAAAAGCTATTCATGTTTCATCAAAAACAAAGTGGAAAGAATTCAGATGGTAAAACGCATGAAACTGTATTAAACAACACATCAGTTAGAATTTGAAACTGTGTTAAACATCATGTTAACCCTCACCAAATCTAACATTTTTAGATAATGTCTAAAATGTTGTACTCTTCTAGAACCGATCTTTATCAGTAACACAATTACATTGTAAACGAGACCACTGATTGACAATTTTATGACTGGTATGCAAAGTGTAGAGTACAGAAAAGTCATACAACCATATGTACCAGCTTCCATATTCATGAATGCTTGATTTAAGACACAATTTCAAAATTAATAACTGAGAATATTTCAACAATGGCATATTTCAACTTCAGTAATATTAACCAGGATTTATTATTGCCAAGAAATATTAATATTTACACCATTTTTGAATTTAATTTTAAATACTCAATCTGTCCCAGTTACTTCATGCAGGAGAAAACAGCCAATATATTTAAATATTTACTAAACTGTTCTCAAATATTTAATTCAAATAAATTTAGGATTTTTTAATTTAGTGCCTCTGTTATCAGCAAGTCAAAATTTCTTAAAAGCATTTATATCCCTTAGTTTAAAAAAAGTTTTCTTAATAATATTATTACTTAACATTGCAGTAAAGAGAATACAAATGTGCACAATAAATGATATATTTGGAAAAAATAAAAGTCATAATGAAAATACTAGATTTGAAGCAATTATAGTTAAATACAGTAAAAAGAAAAAAGAATGCCTAAATCATTTTGATTGAATTCAGTTAAATTGACAACAGCAAAATAATTATATCATAAAATGAGTGACATAATGAAGATGGCACAGGAAAGACTTTTGTCCTGGGTGCCATCGACAGAAATGTTAAAATTAAGAAATTAATTATTTGCATTTATGTTTTTTTTAAATTTCTAACACCCTTTTTTTAATTTTTAATCCCCCCATTAAAAAATCAAAATGGAACTAACTACATGTAGAAGAACATAAAGGATAGTCCTTTTTATAACAAAGAAGCCACTTCAAATTAGGTTTCTCAAAACTACATAATAAACAGTATACTGTTGTAAATAATTTAAAAATTACTAAAGGAGGCTCCCTAACTAGTTCTTTCTCTCTTACTCTCAATGGAAATATGAGTATGCATATTATCATCAGACTTCTACAAAATAAATGTTAACATAGACCTGATAGTTTTGTTGTACTACAAAATCATAAAAATATTTACCTACAATAATACTTAAATATGACAGCCATTTTTCTGTGTATGCAATTCTCATGTTTAATACATGCAAAAGTATTTTAGTATTAAGAAATTATGCATGTTTTAAAATGAAATGCTTTGGAGAAACTAAAGTGAATTTAATTTAAAAAAATTAATACTTAGTAGAGAAAAACTTAAAATAATATTCAAAAGACAATTTTTAAATTAATTTTCTTTAATTGTTTTTTAAAAAATTTCTATAAAAATATATTTTTTAAATATTAAATTTGAAATTATGTTAATATAAAAGCCAAGTTTCATATGTTCTGCTATGTTTACAGTGATTTTTTTTTCCCCTAATAAAATGCTTTTCAAATAAATTAACAGTTCCTATTTATTAAAATATCTTGAAAGTACCTTTAATAGACGTATCCTTGTGTAAAAGATAATTTTAAAAATTATCAGGATTAAAAATAATTCTACAAAAGGTATTTTCATCCCAAGTTCTTTAAATATAATGCATAAATATGAGGTCAGTAATGTACAAAAATTTTTGCTTCCTTTAATAAAACAAATAAAATATTTGTAAAATCTTTTAAAAATTATTATTTTGACAAAGTCAATTTTAACATTTTATTCTCAGTTAAATTATGCAAATTCAAGCTATTAACTACTTTAAATTTAGAGAGAAGTTAAATGTTTTTTTTAAATGAACCTTTTTGCAATTAAAAGTTTACCATGAATTCTGTCCATGCAAGCAGAATAACAACTATCAGCAGATCAATTTTTATAGCAAAATAAGTCCAAAACAATCAGAAATAACCATATTTTGAAATAATTATACTACTAAAATTAAACATCTTTAATTTAAAATATATATTTGCAACTCCACACAGTTATTTTGTTAACTTCAGATACATATAACTTAAAGTAAATAAATGCAAGTTTGTAAAATTCCAATTAGAAATTATACCTCAAATTCTTTATTAAGTCTAATTTTGATAGAAACGTTTTGATCTCATCAAAAATTTTATACAATCTTATTTACAAAGAACTTGTTAAAGACTTTTGTGCAATTTTGTCATACATATTAATATTTACAATTTCTACACAAAGTCTACTAGCAAATGTAAGCAATAATATTTATAATTTTAAATTTAGTCTTTCAGGGTTTCCTAGTAATGATTTGTATATATTTAGAGCAAGATAATGAAACAGGTTTTTATTTAGATTTTTCTAATAGAATAATTACCTTACAAACGATTTTTAAAATATTCGTCATACATTTAAAATGAATAAAATTTCCTGTGAAGCCAAATTTCATTAAAAAATTTTAAAACATCTTTACAATATGATATTATGCTTTTAAAATAAAAGATATGTATAATGTCTATTGGAAGTTATTGGTAATTTAAAAATCATGGTTTAAAAATGTTTAATTATTAATAAAGTTAAGTTAAAATTTAAATTTTTGTACCTTCTTGCATCAAATGTAGTCTAAGTACACATGAATTATCTTGCAGTTGTAAATCTATACTTATAATAAAGCTCAATGTGTGTTTGTGTTGGTGCTCTACAGGCCAGACCGTTGGACCTACAGTACCAAATCTGGTACATGTATACCTTGAAGGTCAGGAATGAGCCCTTTTTTTCGAATTTTTAATTAGAATTTGAATTAAAATTTAAGTGAAATTTTTATGTTTTCCGCTATGACTTCCAAAAATATCGCACAAACATGATTTTTACATCAATTTAAAGATTAAAAAATTAGCTTTCTAATGGTATTAGTGTTTTAATGGTATTAGTAACTTAAGCTTCTATTTTTAACGAGTTTTTAAAGAAATATTTTAACCATGTTTTTTTTTAGCACATGACTGGATAAAATAAAACAATGACGGAAGATCAGATTAAAAAAAAAACTATCATTGCAAATCAAATCTAAAGAATTACAACTTTTAGCACATGACTGGTTAAAATAAAAGAAATATAAAATGTGATACTTTCTATGCAAGGCAAAGGATTCTATGATCGTATTTAAATCAATAAATTATCTATATTTATACAGGATATGCATTCAAATTCCGGTCCAATGGTCAATTTATAAAATCTTATTAACAAGCATATATATTGCTTAATACTATTAATTTGATCTAAATGAAGTAAATAATTACATTTTATGTAGTTTGAGTCAAACAAAGCATTTATGAATAATGAGTTTTAGATTTCTTCATATTTTGCTCTATGAGCCATATTTTACAAAATATTTTAAATAAAAGTTGCTACATCAATCAGTCTCCTAAATCAATCATTAAAACTGATTGATATATAAAATTAAAGTATATTATTAGGAAAACATGTTCTTTTAGAACTTTCCGCCCATCATCTTAAAGAAAATATTAATTTCAGGCCAATCAATGCCCGGAATTACTTCCAAGTCTAATGAATGTGATTTAATTGAAAATTTTAGAACGCATTACTCATGGCGAAACAGCTAGTCGCCAAAGGCAGCTAGTGATAAATAAAAGAGGTAACTTCTGTTAATAATCATCATGCAAATACTACTAAATTCATGTTCTCAGACTATGATCAAAATTTAAAATGCATGGTGTAGATTTTTAAACCTACCACAAAAACAAAAATTCACTTAGTATTTTATAACTCAACTGCTATATTTCTTATATAGCACTGTTCACAATGCATATAGTTTAATATATTTTATAAAAATGTTCATTATTCTCAATCTATAATATGCTTAATTTTTGAATTTCAGATTATAACATTTTTATACAGCTAATATATTTGAAGTAAAAATAAATTTGAAGCAAATGCTTTTTTTGTGAGACAGTTTTATTCCACTGGTTCATTATTAGAATTACTCAAAATGACATTATGCAATTTAAAAAAAAATGTGCAAAAACAAGTTATAATCGTTAAGCATTCATACAGCAAGGTTGCTCACAAACCAATATTTTGATAACTAGAATTCACCCAAGACAATACACAGACTATAAGGTAAAATATTTCTGCAATAATTTACGACTAATAACATCTGTCAAGTCACCGGGAATCTAAAGAAATAAGCAAGCTAAAAACATAGCAAACTGCACAACATACATTAATAGTACACATTATGCAAAACTTCTGGATTTTCTTTTTATTCTAGAATGAAGTCTTTATCTAATGAAATTCCAAATTATGTAAAAATAGGAAAGAATCTTTCCTACAAAGAAAGAGCATTTAAATACAACATTTTTACATTTTCAATTACATATATAAATGCGAGTAATGATTTAATCAAAAAATAAGTTGTTAACAAACCTATTAACAAAATTAATCCCATATCATAAAAAAAAGTATATAACTTGAGAATACATAGCAAACTACTTCTAATGAGAATTTCCAACTCCATGATTGAATCAAAATTACATTAAATTTACATCAAATCAATATAAATCTATTTATGAAAAAAATACATATAATAAAACAATTTTTAATGTTCTTCAAGGCTACATAAAATACTTATGTAATAGTTTTACTTAAAATTTAATATTCCACTCTCATTAGTAAAAGATGATATATGATACAATTGTAAATAATTATAAATATCAAGATGACATATTTTATATCATTTCCAAAAAGATTTAAGATTCCATAATACAGAGAACCAAATTGCAAATACTCACATAGTATTAAGTAAAACAGGAGTATATTTATCAAAGACTGAGTATTAAAGCCTTCATTCTATAATCTGCACATAACACACCACCATCCAACAAATAATTTCAATTTAATTTTCTATTAAATAATTATAATGTAAATCTACATTTTGCAACAGAACCTGTCTTAACCTGGGTATCTGCATGAGCTTCATATCCAATCATATTTCTAGGGTGCAAGTTTAATCGCTCCTTTATAATCTGCCCTATCTTCATTATAGAATCATGATGTTTAACATCTGCAGTCCAAACAGCCAATTTGTCTCCCTTATTTCTGATCTGTACAACAGCTCCACAAACATCATCACTGTGCTCCCCAAATGCTTCTCCAATCAGACATAGAAGTATTTCAAGCCAGTAATTGTTCAAATCTGAATTTCTTTGAGACTTTTGAACATTTAACAACCACCGACCACCTTGTTTATTTCGGCTATCTTCCCACATGGGTTTAATACCATGTTTAAAAAGTGCATAATCGCACCCAACTGGGATTTTGCTGACAACTTCTAAGTGATTATACAGGGCCCAAAAATCTTCTACTGTATCAAAAGTAATGATTTCCATTAGATTTTCTTCCCAAGATTTGGTTCTGTCATTCTTATAAAACCATAAACTCCACATATTCTGCAGTGGATGTTTAATCATCAGCTCTGGAGCGGTTTCTCCTGGAGTCGTTTCATTTTCAATCTGCTCTGGCTCTTCGGCGGACATGCTAAGCAGTTAATGAGTTCGGTACTTCACACTAGTAGTCAATAAATTACTTAAAAGTGTCGACGAATCAGTTTCAATTTATTGACTTAACGTCACCTTATATGTAGAAAATCAATCTTTTATATTCAAACAAGAATCTTTAAGTTTCAACAAATCCCGAAAAGAACTCGAAATACAACACATTACACGTAAAATAAATACCAAAGAGAAAGAAGTAATATAAGGTAGAAAACTGTTGCCAAAAATTATTTTCAATAACAAATGTAAATTCTAGAGTGATGGGCCTGGTATTGTGTGCATGTCGCACTTTATCTTAATTAAAGTCGATTCAACTTCATAGAATATCATTCTACGAATGTGTACAATTTCTTAAAATTTAGCCTATTTGGAACATTAACACTACAGAATTAGCAGTCATTTTCAGGTGAGTAGCATTGCAGAGTGGCATCAGAATCCAAGTTTCTAGATTTTGAAAATTTTAAATTGAACTCTAAAGATGGAACGTTATGTCATATTGCCAGTGTTTTCAAGCAATTTATATGAAATATACGTTT
>JAPMOQ010039127.1:0-23008 GCA_026543055.1 Argiope trifasciata
GCGAAATTTCTTAAACTGTAAGATGTTACAACATCTCTCATAGCATAGTTTCATATATTTTTATTGATTTATTAAAAAATAATGTTATTAGGTAGAAGAAAAAATGTATTTTAAAAATTTTAAACGTAAATAAATAAATAAAAACCTTACAATCACAAGGTCTTACAGAAGGCAACATCACTTATTATTAATTTTTGACTTAATGATTTGTCTAGACTCGCTTAAATTGTTCAACCAATTTAACAGTTCAAATTAGCACATTATCTTTACCTACCGAATTTAATTTAATGGATGTAATAAAACTTGATACTTTATTGACATAACGTCTGTAGCAGATGATACAAAGATTAAAATTTTTATTATATAATATCCACTATCCACGCAATGAAATTTTATTGCGCAAATTATACTAATTCAGTAGAGTTAGAATTGAGATTCAGCAAAATGCATAAAATTTTTAAATTGACTAATACACACATGTAATTTAGTACAATACAATTAAATAATTGTTGCTTGTTGCTACATCAAGGAAAATTTGAATGTCTTTGAATATATTATATCAGAAAGGAAAAAAAAAAGTTTTTCACTTTTGAAACACAAATGTGATTTAAAATTGTTGCCATTTTCTTTTATCTTTATTTATAATGAAGCAATCTGTAGTTCATTTAGTCAGTGATAGATACTATCGATAGTTAATATGTTCTCAATCAATAGAATTGGAGACTTTATTATTAAAGGACTGATGAATGACATACCAAAGGAAAGAACAATGAAAAAGCTTTAGGCTACTTGCAAAATGAATGTTTTACAATGATATATTTATAACTACAACTTGTAAACTTGTACTGATCTATATATTTAATTGTTTTTTAATCTAAAACTATATATGTTACATTAATGAATAGATAATATATATGAACTTTAGTTAATATAATGTTAAGGTTTTACCCTTCTGTCTGATTTATTTATAATTTGATGGCCGATTCAGAAATATACAGCCCTTTAGTAGAAAACAACGACAGCATTTATTACCACAAAGGACACGAGTACACAGAAGACAAATATATATAGACGAGATACGAAGACAAGCAACTCACAGAAGTACACTATAACAAACAGTAGTCCACACATTTTAATTTGTAGTTCTAATAGTAACAGTACACAAAGCTGGCAGACAGGATTCAGATGAAGGGAGAATCTTCTTAGCTTCACTCTGTGAACTCTCAGGACGGCTGTATTTCTAAAGTGCACCCTCACTTTAACTGTATCCAACTACCGACAAATTATTACACGATGGGCTACTCCTCAGTGGACTCGATGCTGCTTACACAACAAATAGCATAACTTGGCACATTGCTCAGTTCAATAATAGCACAAAGCTGGCACCTCGTCTGTATAATCCGCCGTAGTTCCGTTACCCTTTTGACGACTCGTTACTTGTCTACTACTAGAGACACGATTCCTTTCGACTTGAGATTCCCGGCTTTTATTGCTTTCGAGAGGTGAGTCTAAAATTCTGGACCAACAAGACTTCTCTTAGTTCCTATTGATAAATCGTTAAATTTTTGAAGTTTACAGTAATATCTATTTTGTCACCAATTTCGTCACCAAATGGTCAACAAACTCTGAGATAACTGACGACTGTGAATTCTTTCAGTACCCAACAGGTTTAATTATAAAATGGTCTTTCCTGTGATTAATAAAATGAACAAAATTATTTAGAAATTTATCTCATAATTAATTACTATTCCTTATTTAAAATAAGATTTGAATATATTTATTCCGTAAGAAAATTGCATGATCATTTTGAAGATATTGTATGGAATACATAATAGTTTTTAAATTACATGAGTTAATTAGTATGTGGATGCTAATTATAAAGTATTACGTAAGCATTAAATATTAATGATACAAACAAAAGATAATTGCAAATGAGTCTTTCGATGAAATTTCCGTCATACTTTTAATCAACAATTAAAAAAATTCGTTTTAGATTTACATCATCACGTTAAAGTAATTTGCAAAATAGATTTATTATTTTGAACAAATATTTGAATTTAAAAAAATAATATTTATTACTGCCTTGAGAGCGTTTACAAATATCATTATTGAACGAAAAGCAAGGTTCAGATTACTTAGAAAATTCAGGTCGTGAATTTTCATTATCGTAATAAATTTACTTTCTCTAATATGCCGTTAGGAATGCTCTTTAAATTTCCCGCTTTTCAAGACAACATTTTAATATAATTAACAACGAAAAACTCTTTAAAGCAAATTGTACAAATGATTTGTTCAATTTCATTTACCAATTCCTTAATTTATTTTCAGATTTTTTTAAATTAAAGAAATGTATTTGTCTTTTTGCAAATATATTAGAAGTTATTCTTTCATATTTAGAACCTGAATATTCTTTCCGTGTGAATCTTTAGAGTAAAGTTTGTTTTCTTTATATGATTACTTAGTAATTCATATTTATTTTCAACCTAATGAGTTATATATTTGCAATCGGAACAGATAATTCGATTTTATTATTATTTCGAATACATTAATATGTATCTTGTGAAAATAAAAATTATATATAAAAACATTCTTTCAGAATCGATTCATTCCAATTCTAAAGGCAAGATGGCAAATGTCATTTTTTTATTTGTCCAGATTCAGTTAAATAACAAAAATTACGTTTTAGAAACTTAAAAATCGAAATATTAAAAATTTCTTATATTTTCTTCGGCACAACAAATAATCTTGACATCTAGAGTTTGTGAAACATTTTTATATTTAATGTAAACATAATATATGTTACTTTTGAAAAATAGTAATAATTGAAGAGGATTCAGCTGCAACTATTCCGATCCCAATATGACTGAGTTTAAAGAAATGAAATACAAAATAAACTCTTAGTGTAAAATTTCCAATGTATACAGAAAAATATAGTTAATATTTACAGTTGATGCTCCCTTTGAGTTATAAATACTTCATTCATTTAAGATCTTTAAGCTTTTATGCATCAAATGCTTTCGTAATAGTCAGTATTTTATGTTTTTAAATATCAAATATGATTTTAAGAATATTTTGATTAATTTCACAAATAATAAATCCAGTTCATTTGCTTAATTCATTAAAAATTAGAAGTGTCTGTCTACTGTGATTTTTTGAAATGGACAAAAACATGAAAAATGAAATTTATTTAATTTCAAACCATTAACTATATTCTAAAACTCCTATTACACAATAATTACAGATTTAATTTTTCCCCAATATCACTGATAAAAGATTTCAATGAAATAAATCTGAGATAATAAACGATTACTTTAAATTAGCTATGATTCAAACTAAACAAAACTGAGTAAGTTGGTATTTAATTTGATGAAAAATCTATTAGAAAATAATTTCTTAATATTTGTTTCCTACTTCTCAGTTTATAAGTATTTTATACTTGACAAATACATTTTTATTAATTAGATGTCACAAAATAAAAAAGAAAATAATTTCAATTTTCTTATATTTAGAAAATATGTTAAATTTATAGAGTGCTAAGACAAAATTTTAAAAATTGTGCTAGTTTCCTTGGTTTATTATTATTTAATCTGCAGATTATAGTAATCTGTAATAATTTAATCTGTATGTAAACAAATTAAATGATATCATGGACCACATATTCAATCTATATAAAATAATATAAATTTTTCATAACATTCATGTGGTTAAATTAGATTTTTTTGCACTTTTTGGGAGATTCAAAAACAATAATGTATACGAGGGGAGGTGCAAATCATAGAAACCATTTTCATTAATAACAATTTAATCTGAAATAAACAATAAAAAATTGTAATGGGTGGAAAAACACATATACAGACATGCAAATATATTCTACTACAGTTTGTGTTCTTTATTTTTTTAAAAAACATGATTACTTTACACTTTATTATTTTACAAGAATAATTTATTGGTTATTTTTATTTTAATGAAATTCACAGTATTAAGCACTCACTAATTCTGTAAATATATGTAGCATTTTTCTTTCCTTTTACAGACACTCAACAACATTTATATGCATGTATATTTATCTATATTCATATTAAATAATCTGTGTTCTTCATTGCAAAATAATAAGAATCACAAGTCATTTATTTTTTATTGTAATGCAATTGCATTGTCAATATTGTTGTTTTATAAAGCAAGTTTATTGTCTTGTTAAAAATTATTATTACTTTTTTGTGCAACAATTATTATTTTTCATTTTTATTTATTTTATTTTTAAGAATGAAGATACTGTCAACAATTATTCTTCCGTTTTTAAATAATTTCTTTCTTTCTTCTGATCTGAATTAATTAAGTAAAATATTTAATCAGAGAAGTAAAAAAAAAGAAAAAATCTGAATATGATAAGAGTTTTTAAATATTTACAAATTTAAAATCGCTTTCAGGTCTGCATGTATAATCATACATTTGATTCATAAAAAAGCAATTTTCAAAATCTTAATTTCCTTCAATTTTTAATCAGTTTTTTAAAGAAAAAATCCCGCAAGCAAGATATTAAGATAAATAAACCTTGTTATAGAAGAAGATTTAAATGGCAATTATCGCAATAATTTGAATTCAAACACTGATTTTTGTAATATATATCTATAATTTTTTTTTTATTATCTACCATAACGAGAAAGAAACAAACGTATTTATAAAGATTCTTCCAATTTTACCTTTTAATAAGGATTTCAAAAATAATTGGAATGGCTTATCTCTTGTTCGACAAACTATTTATCTTTGTGGATTTTAGTTTTGATTTTATTTAATTAGGGTTTTTTCTTCTACATATCCTCTTATTTTTACTGTGTTTTAATAATACTGAGATTCATCAATTTCAATAGCATGATAAACTATAAATCATAGAAATTTTTTCGATGTAGCCATTATCAATAGAAACTTTCGATATATCCTAAAATAATTTTTATAATCTAAAACTTTCAGAGTTATATTTTGAATGTTTTTTTGTTTCAGGAATGCAAAGAATTATGTTAGCATAAATAGTTTAAATTTAGCTTTCGAAATAAAAATCAGATAACAAACAATACGCGAACAATGTTAAAATTTAACATTTTAAAATAAAATGATTCACAGTTAAAATGATTAATCAGTTACATTTGAATATGATGAAGAAAAAAAAAATAAAGGCTAATTTGTGTCATTTAAGTTTTACTGTAAAAAATATTGTGTGTGTTTTCTTGAAACTTATGATATAGCTTTGGAAATGTAAATTTTGACTTTTGCACGATTTGAAACAGAAATGAACCACATTCTCTTACAAAGTCAATAATTTAAAAAAGCACAAAACATTTGAAATCACTAAGTGTAATTTTCACATTGGGGCTGTAATGTCTTTCAAAAATTAAAAGTTCCCTTATGTATTACTCCTATTTTTTCCGTCTTTATTTGCCGAACTTCCATCTTTCTCTAATTTATAATTTGAAAGAAAGTCTAAATTTACTCAAAGTAGAACTTCTTTTTAAAACTTAAGAGCATTCATTTGGCATCATTACGATTTCAACCTACTGTTAAAGTTTTTAAAAAAAACTTTATTAAGAATGCCCAGATAAGCTCTTTAGGATATAAAATTAAAAATTGTTTTATAAATGTTTATCTTCCCTGGAGACTAAACAGAAATATTAAGTTTTGAAATGGAAAATAAAGATGAAGGATTAAATTTAATTCAGTCATATATTGAAAACAGTAAATGTGAAATGTCAAAATAGAAAATCTCTCATAAAATACTTCGAACTTAATTTCAGTTATATACTTTGATTGTATGTTATTGAATGTTATACAGAATATTATACTTTATATTTCGGTTCTCATTCGAAAAAGCATATATTGTAGATGGTAAAATTCATTAGAAGAAACAGATTGAAGTCATTTGGGAGCTATGATGAAATCCCCATTGCTTTATAACAATATCAAAAAAAAAAAATATTTTCTGTTTATTATTTAATTTCTCTTTTGATATTTACGTGCTTATAGTTTTATTAAAATAAGAGATATACGCCATTCGTTAAAATTAAAATAAAAAATGTTACAGATTTGTTATTGCAAACAAATTAATTACTCGAATATATAAAGTCTGTAATTTTAAATAAATAAATCAGTGTAATTTTTTCTCTTGAAACTTCAACTTTTTAGATCCATTGTGATAATTGCAATTTTTTTATTACATAGTAATTGTAATTATTTGCTGCAGTGGGAAATTAAATAATTATTTGGACTCAAGATCTAAAATCAATGGCAAATTAGTAAGTGTAAGAATTTTTCAGAGCTATTAACGATATTGAGGCATTATTGCTTTATAAAGCCCATATAGTTTCAAGGTCAAGTTATTTTTTCAAGTAGAATCTAAATAAGAATGCGAAAATATTTTAAATAAATTTTTAAACCTTATAACTCTTTTTCTCTCAATTATTAGAGTATTTTAATAGTAATTTTTTTAAAAAATAAGACACTGTTTTAGAACTAATGATCCATTTTGAAATGGAAATTTACTATTAGTAATATGTATTTTTTTCACAAACAAGTGAGAATCATTTAAGCACATAAGTGTTACTATTGTTTACTTATAATGCTATATAATACATAACTTCTACAAACCTTCAACAAGTCGATTTTAAATCGTCAATCCAAGAAATACAGATTTTTTACATAATCTTTATACTCATGGACTTCAATATGTCTGGGATGTCCGTCATCCTTAAAAAAGAATATAAGACAAAAAAATAACTGCATTAAAATATTTTGAAAAGCAATTTCATTTTGTTCTGAGATAAAAAAAATATTATATTTAAATTATTAAAATGTGTATACATTTATTTCAAAATAGTAGTTTTAGCAAAGACTTTATCTTGCATTTTTCTAAAATATTTTTAATATTTTATAAATAAAATGCTTATGTTTTTTTTAAATTTTTATTTTCATTTCATATGTCACATTAAAAGAGAAATTCAATTGTATAGAACATAACAATCCATGATAAAACATTTAAATATTGTTAACTTATCAGCATGAACTGCGTTTTTGTTTCATACGAATTTTAAAATAGAAGAATTAAGAAATATAAGTAGATTTAATTTGTTTTTTAAAGTACCATTCAAAATAAATTCAAGAACTGAGCACTCAGTTTAATTTGCTCTTTTATCGATAGAAGTTTTCACGAAATTCTAAATATATGGTTTGAATAATTTTTTTTTCAATATTAAAAATATTTTAATTTTAAAATGGTTGGAACTCGAGTTATTCTTGAGAATTCCATTTCAGAATTGTTCACAATTTGGGTTGAAAGCAGATTGAAAACTGTTTACATTTTTGAAGATTCATTCTTTAATTCTCGTTCATTTTGACCCAAATCTTTTAGAGAAAACCCGAATTGCTCAACAAAGTAAACAATATTTAGATCCTGTTACCAAAGTTACTATTTCGGAATGAGACATAAAACATAGCATTATATAACAACTGTCAAAGCGTCATAGGATGCTATGTTTTCTCAATGTTATTATGCCTGATTTATTTTCATTAAGATTCTGACGTTGAAATATTACGCTGGGAGTTCTAATTCTCTTGTTTATAGACATGCACAAAATTTTAATATATAATATCTACTTTGCAAAAGTTATACAAACTTATTGTGAAACATTGTGTCAGTATCAATCATAATCATTCAATTATACTAAATCCACTTCGCATTTTCTCAACTTAAATAATTTAAAATTATCCATTAGAAATATGATGGAAATTTAATAGAATTCATGAAAAATTATATTATACTTATTATTAAATATGACTACATTGGAGATTTCCTGCATTATAAAATAATCAATATTTATTTCAATAGATAACAAATGCTTATTAATGAAGCTGAATTAATAAATGTCAAAAATAAATAAGTTGTTTGTGTAATTCTAATTTTCATTTAATACATGATTAATATACATGATTTCTAAAAAAAATTGAAGCGTAGATTTTTTGAAATTTCAAACACGTATCATTTCCATTGATATATCATATACTGTATCTAATAATAACATGAATGCAGCGATTTCAACCTGCGGAAATTTTTTCCGCAAAACTCTTTCGAGTACTCTACAGTAAAGTTTTATCTTCTTTCCTGTTGTTGTTGCTACTTATGGTACTTTACAAGTCCTCTGGCAGTTATCTGTCAGCGATTTAAGTAAGGTAAGCTCCTATTGCTTTTACAGTAGAGCCAACTAGAGCCAAGAGTCCAACTTAGCAACTTCAAAGGTCACATTCGATTGTAAATTTCCTTTTTAGGGGGGAGGGACATTCATACACCTTACAGATAGAACGCTGAAGAAAAACAATCATACCCTAAACGGGTCTAGAACACCGGACGCTCAGATCATGGGGAAGACTCGCTATTCTTATGCTAGGACAACGGTATCCTTAAAAATATTTGTAATAAAGAGTATGTCTATACTTGCATATTATTGGATTATTAACTATAGTTACAAAAATAGATCATCTTAATCTAGCATTATCGTTCAATATATCGCAAGAATTTGTATTTTCGATGCTTTTTTACATCCCGACTGACGTTAAATTTTATCACGAAACTTCAGTTGTCGTCATGAAATTATATACTGGATTTCATTGATTAAAATTATTTTATTTATGAGTTATTGCGTTCATAAGAATGCGAATGAACAGGTTATAAGACGATCAAATGTTAGAAACATTTGATTTAAACTTTAATAAATATTTACTATATGGATTCTATTCTTGTGTGCCAAATTTTATAGATCAAGTTTTATATATTGTATAGATGTTGAATTCATTTAAACTAAATTAGCAAAGCAGGCATATTTCTGATGAAGAAATTTATTTGAAAACTTCATATATATTTACAAATTTAGTACAAAATACCTATTAATTTTTTTCATTTATTTATGATTTATCATGCCCACGAACTGGCCAAGTATATTCTATAAATATGTTTTTCGAATTTTGGGAGATC
Organism: Argiope trifasciata; assembly: GCA_026543055.1. Lineage (NCBI taxonomy): Eukaryota > Metazoa > Arthropoda > Arachnida > Araneae > Araneidae > Argiope > Argiope trifasciata. Next base: position 9,014 of record JAPMOQ010039127.1, read on the forward strand.
TGATAAATATGGATATGTATATGAATAATATATATATGTATATGAATAAGTCTTTTTTTACAGCAAATTGATTAGATGATAATAATAATAAAAGAAATAATATAATATTGAACAAGCAAATATCATACTATGACACTGGTTTGTCTTTCTCATAAGAAATTTATCAAATGTAAATATAGGGTTCTCTAATAACTGCACAAAAACAATTAATATCTTGAAAATTAACAGAAAATGAGGAATGAAGGAAAACGGTATTTTTTTACTTTTAATTTTGTCATATAAATGCTTGTCTGAAACGCCTGACACCTACAGTTAGTCTTACTAAATCAAGAGAAAGTTAATTTAATTTAATTTTAATATTTTATGTTATTTGAGTCATTTTTAAAAATTATGCAATATATTTTTTTTAGAAATTGATGCAACTTTCCCATATATAATACAGCAATCAATTCAAGGTCTTAACCCGAATCACAGAAGTGATCTTATTATTACATTAGGTTTTCAAACATATTTAAAGATGAAATAGTTCATATTTAAGTTTAAGAAATAGTCAATTTACAATTTAAAATACAAAGATTAATCACGTATTGATTATTTTTACAAATTTCGTCATATTCATACATGGAATTTTTGACAAAAAATTAATAATAAAATTATCATTAATTGGTTTTCTCTTTTTTTATAAGGTCTTTAAAAATGTGTGAAATAAAATGAGCTTGATTAATTAAAATTATAATAAATAATATCCAATCAATGATAAATTGAAATAGGATCTTATTTTTGTAATATGTTTTTTGAACACAAGTTATTAGCATTATTCATAAGTCCAATTACCCTAACCTGCTGGATATTTCCAAGTTAAGAGAGAGCGCATAGACATCTATATTAAGAATTTATATTTTTATGAATATGATATCTTTAATAGTTTTTTTCATTATTAAAATAATTTTTTTCTAAAAAATCACTATTGATAAATCGTTTAATTATTCGAAAGCCTAATGCATTTTTATTTGCAAGTATATTTTTTTCTTCGGAAATTATTTAGAAATAATTCTTATTAATGGACTGCAGAGCTAAAATAGAAGACTGAAGAAATTTAAGAGTACTTCTAAGACTTGGCTTGGCTTATGCAAATAATGGAAATGAATTCTAACAATTTACTTCAAACAAGAATTCATATTGAAAATGAGTAACGCTACTACCAGACTGAAATATACAAAACTGATTTCGTCACATGTAAAATTGTTTTATCAAATTAGGAATTTTTAGCAATAATCAATATATTAAAAACCGAGAAAGTATGCATATGTCCTCTGCTCTTGAAGTAGAAAAAAAAATTCAAGGACGCAATTAATTATGCATCAAACGCATTTGGGTAGCTGGATAAATAATTCCAAAATTTGAAAACTCAAAGATCTAAATTAAGAAATAAGATGACTTTCATCCACGATCCAATAAATGGAACAAATACTATTGGGACGTGAAAGATTTCTAATCTTGTTTTGCATAATATGTTTTCATCCTTCTATTTGTGAAAATGTTGAGAACAGTGTAGTTTTCAGCATTCCAGCTATAATATATAGAAAAAAATCAGATGTATAAAATAATTATCTTGGAATTATCTCTTTAGAACTTAACTTATATTAAAAATAAAATTATCTTCTTAAACCTTGGAACTGAGCACACATGTTCAGCTTTGGACTAAAAGAAAATTGCTAAAAAAATGGCAGGAAGTGGGATGCATCAATATATCATTGATAACACAATTCTTCCTTATTATATTTAGCTAATAGTTTACTATTTCAAAGATAATCCTGAATGGATATTAGTTTAATTGCTATCGTATATAATTTATTTAAATCAAAAAAAAAATATTCAAAATATATAGCTATATTTTTTTTAAAAAAATAATTGCCCTTTAAACCTTTTATGCAATTATATGTGATAGTCATTTAAATAATAATTAACAGTCAAAATATAAATAATAAAGATTTTAATATTTTTATAGCATAAATATTTTATTAGTGATGAAAATTATTGAGTTATAATTTGGATATAAATATCATGATATATCAGACCGATCATTCCCTTTTATTGGATATAAATATCCTGAAATATCAAACTTATCCCCTTTTATCCGGTTATAAAAGGTTACTCACCTAAAGTAACATATGGCCTGCCCACGCATCTGTTAAAAGATGATGGTTTCACATTCCGTTTGCTGTCGGCGATCCACAGTCAGTGGACACACTTGAGCAAGGACTTAATACAACAAACATCGCTGCTTCAACTAAGCAACCTCATCGCTGCGTAAGTTAAGCATGTCGACCAGAAATGGCCCGGAGTGTTTTCCCATGCATCAACTCAATTTCAGATCTGTTTTCGAATTCGAATGTCTGTCTATTTCAGGGATGGCCTACTTGCTTTAGGATGAAAACGGAGATCCTCCACATGGAGAAGAAATGGTTTTTAATCGAATAAAAACACTTTTTTTGAAGTATTTAGACTCAAATGCGGAAGGTTTATATTGGTATTTTTCGTTTTAAAACAACCATATATATTGATACTTCCTACTTTGTATTGAAGTGTAATTAATGTGCTAAAATTAATTAATTATATTCTTCGCTGCAAAGGCCAGGAAAATTAGTAAAGAATCATGTAGGATTATTTGTTAAAAGTACCTTAATATGTATAAACAATATGGAATACTTGAATATATCAGTTAAGTAATTAAAAGAGAAAATATTAATGCTATAAAAAGTTATTTTTTATAGTATTGAGTTTTAGATTTGTTTGCATAAATTTATTTCAAAATCATTTTAAAGAATATTAAATTCCATTCATTTTTCTAAGTATATATTTTGTAAAAATGGGTCAGATATATTTCTCTCATTTCTTGTTAATTTAATGAATAAAAGTTTTTAAGAACATTTAACCTTTAATAAAGTACATTATTTTTGTATTTGTATTTTTTAAGATTTGAAATTATGATAATAGATATTATCTCGTTCTGTCTTAATTTTGGCATCAATTTCGTCAATTAAATATCTTCTGCACATTTAAAGAAAATAAAACTAACAAGGAATATTTACAGCCTTTAAAAATTTTATGAATAATATTCAAAGTAATTTTTAAATTATTTAGAAAACAACATAACGAAATGTCATTTCCTAATAAACAAAAAAGTATAGTCAGGCTTTAGTAAAATACAGCAGTCATCCTTTTCTGAAAATTAAAATATGCCCATATTTTTTAAAATGTAAAAAGGAATAGAGGAAGATTACAATTTAAGCAGTCATTTTGTATGAAAACTGAAATGAGATTTAGAAGGTATGTCCAATACTGTATTGAGTATTATATATCACTTATGATAACGCAATAATGCATTAAAATATTTCAATATTTATTAATATGCCGCAGTATTAACGTTTTCTTAAAACTGATGCAAATTCGATTTTCTTACAAAAAGTGTAATTAAAAGTATAAGTTAATAAAAATAATAAATCCATATAGATAATTTATAAATGTATCAAAATATATTAAATATAAAAAATATCTTTATTAGAGCTAATTAGAAACATACATATTTCTCAAAAGAAGCGAAAACTTGAGAATGGCTTTATAAGAAGATAGGAAACATTTTCAATAACAAAATACTTCCAAATATATGATTTTTGACTTCTCTAATATGGAACATATGGGCATATATCTCGATTTTAAGTAAAGTATTTCTTGAAAAGCTTGCAAAAATTCTTTAATTCAGGCTTTTACTGACATTTAACTGAGATCATGTACTGTTATTTTAAAATTTATTAATCTTAAGCATCGCACTTGGTCAACAATAATTGTGATACTTTAGAAGTATTTGAAGGAAGCGAGTTTTCTTGCAGTTAATTTTCACAAATCCAATAACTTCTAGCAAATTTGGGAGTTGTATCTGATCATTTGCATTCTCTTAAAGAATGTAATGGTGGGGTGTATGTGATTCTTTCAAATCTGTTTAAACTGGTAATTGACTTAAAAGAATTAAGACAAATAATAAAACAAAATTATAATTTTCTCACAAGATAATTTGAGATTATAGATTTTATTATTAAAAAAATTACTATATATGTTTTTATTTAGGTTAAAAATGTTTCCTGCACATAAAAAAGTAATGACATATGATTTACTTAGCTGAAATTTTCTACCTATTGAGGGGACTACATATTCTACTAGATTGCCTTTAGTTTGTAGTAAATTAAGTATATCTCTTTTCACAGAAATTTATAAATTATGTTTTTCTAAGAAGCTTAATAAACATTCCTGATTACCTCTCTTAAATTTCAAATTCTTCTAATGGGATTTATTTATTGTTTTATATTTCGAAAATTTCATTGATGTGTTTCTATATTCAAAATATTTTCTGTAAGTTCAATTCATTTCATTTATGAAAGTCTCTTCTTTCAAAACCGATGTGACAAAAAATTTTAAGGTTTCTATATTGCTTTTTTAAAATAGGTATTTTTATTAAAGCAGATTTATTTATTTTCTACATCTAAACAAACAAAAAAATGACGCCCACCATTTTTCTAAATTTTTTTAGTTGAATATTTTTAAAACGAGATGAAAATTCATAAAAATTTACAAATATAAATGTATTCAAAAATTTCATATTTTAAAAATACACAAATATTTGTAACGTATTTGATCTTAAGTAGTTATTACTTATGATCTCAAAGAATGGCACTCAGACCATTTCAGTTGCATTCAAAATGATGTAAAAAGAATATTATATTATTTTCATTGACAAACGTGGCGACCTGAAACTAACGCGATTGAAGACCGAAATGCATAATTATCAAGAGAGCAATTAATCACAACATCCATGACATCTGACATTGTTTAATGAATATTCCGGAACTTCCATCACTTAGGGTTCAGGACACTGCAACTTAAAAATAGTCCGTCCTTCATCCTTTGATCTAATAAATTAATAAATGAAGCAACTGCAGTCATAGGTAATCTCTTTCGGTAAACAACAGGCTCACAGAGATTGCTGAAACGTGAGATCATTCATGAATATGCATTAGCGACAACTGTTACCAAAATATGCAAGTTTTGTTGCATAAGTGTCGATTACCAAATCAATCTCTTTGCGGTTCCAGCTTTTTTTTATAACGCGTGAATAATTTAATCAACTAAAATATATTTTACGAAGAAAATTGTGGATGGATGGTAACAAAGACGAAATATGTTTCCCATTTATCCTGAAGCACTTCTGAAAAATGTCTTCCCCATTATTTTTTATTTATTTATTTATTTTGTAATTTGTTATAGGCAGTGGCATCAACCTGCAAATAGAGACTTGAATTTCCTCACATGGCCAGAGACATGGCGCCAAAATTACTCCATGGTCATTTTTCATTTTTCTCTGTTGTAAACAGCAGTAGAATTTATTTTGGAAGTACGAACTGAAAATCATGCAGTTACTAAGAACATTAAAATATCAATATTTATAAAGTTAAATATAATATTAAATGTTAGAAAGATGTTGTAAGCAAAACCTAAACTTATTTTTAATTAGTATTTATTTCAGTTCGATATTACAGAAGTACAATAGTGTTAATAACTGTTAGAATTTAACAATTAAAATATAAAAATAATAAATTAAAAAATTCAGAATAGTTTTTGTAATATTCAAAGTGTATCATATTTAATGAATTATTATATCAGATCTAAAGAATCCCAAATGAAGTACTCTAATAGATTTAAAACTGAAATTGATGAAATGAAATTTGTATAATTAAAATTTCATATTTATTGCAGAACGAAACAAAAATTCTTAATGTAGTAGGGTTTCTTTCTTTTGAACATGAATCTTGTTTATTAATAATTTATCTTAACTTCAGAGCCCAATTTAAGAGAATTTAATGATTAAAAATAGTAGCTCATCGTTTTAAATTTAATACTCAGTAACAAATAAATAAATTGTTATCATCTAAATAAAAAAAGTCACAATAGTTGTATTTATATATACTTTTTTCTATTCTAGCCTTTGTTTGTTTATCCATTAAAAGTAAAATAAAGTCAAAAATTTATTTTAATCAAACATTTATTTTCAATTCTTACGAGGGCAATCCCGAAAAAAAGGTCTCCTACTTTTGGGGATAGATATAATTGGAGAATAGAATTTGAGACTTGTTGTTAGATGTCTTGCCCACTGTGCCGTGCGTTATTGTGATTAGTAATATCAAACGGATTAGAAACGTGAATGGAATCTACTAATACCAGTATCACACCTTGTATGAGCAAACACAGAATCGGATAAGCCCCCTAGGGGTCTTTTATAGCAAGAATTGGGACAGCCTCCTTGCTTCCCGTAACCTCCAGAATTATGCTTGTCTGTTATTTTAATGGTTTTTATTTTGTTTTCATATAAATGCTTTTAAATGGAATGTTTTGACACGCGCAAATAATAAAACATTTTATTCCGTAACTTTTTTAATGAGTTAATTTCACAATCTGGCATATAAAAATTCAAAATTTTAAGCTAATATTATTATTGCGACACACTGGGATAAAATTAGCTTATTGGGATTATAATTATTAATACAGCGAACTCAAACATTGTAATTATATTAATGTCGATGTCCTATATTTTATTTCGTTTTTTAAATCAATGATAATAACTACAACGATAAATACAAAAGATCTTGATTTTGATCTCGTCTACATTCTTTAAATGACAAAGTTTTAACTGCTATAAATTTGTGTAAATAACAAATTTGTGAGAAATCATCACATTAAATCCTCCTTCCCTTCACATCGTGACTGTTTATTCACTTACTAAGCGGTTATTACCCCGCCAGGGTAGCATTTGATCTATCTACGCCTCAGTTAAGGGCTGACTTACGATATGATTTTCCTAGTCCGACAGCTGAAGATTGTCTACACGTGTCACTTATAGACATTCTCGAGCAGGGACTTAATAATGACACTGCCCTCGGGCTAGCAAAGCGGCGTATTGGTAAGTAAGCCACCCGCATATATACATATATATATATATGGCCAGAAGTGCTTTCACATGCATGAACCCAATTTCCGGCTTGTTTTCGATTTCAGAACACTATTGCAAAGAGATCGTTTTCTCGTATTACGAGGGAAAAACTATATTTCAATTCGGTTGGGGAGATAATCGAATAAAAACATTTTCTTCTCTTAAGGTTTGAGAATTGTATTCTGATATAATGTTTTTCTGCAGTTTTCAGCGTTATGCTATTTTGAATTTAATTTTTTATATATATCAAATACAAATGCCTCAACACAGTTTTTAAGAAAATGGCGTTTTCCTTCATGATATAGTAAGTTTAAAAATCACATTGTTAATGATAATTTTTAAGTTAAATGAGAAGTCAAACTTTAAAATCTCATTACCGATTTATAATTTATATCATGCCCATTTAGTGATTCAATCGGTGGCATTTAACTAAATTAATTGCATTCGTTATATGAAATATTATTAAAATTATGAAATATGATATTTGTTATATGATATATATGATATAAAAATATGATTATAAGATTATGAAAATTATAAAATAAGATTTGAACAGTTAATTTTCTTGGAATTTAGGAAATTTATATACTATGTTATTATTGTTATATTTATATTTTGCTATTGAGCATGCACCTGAAAAGTACAATACTTAAAATGCAGTTCTTTCAAAGAGAAATTATTTTTTGTTTATATACACAAAAAAGATAAAATTGTATTGTATTTAACTAATTTTTATTTATTGCATTACCCGGATCAGAAATTTAAATTTCACATGATTTAATCATTATTTATTCCAAGAAATATTTTATGGAGTTTCCTATGTATATATAACAATTTTCTGGGAAAAAGTGCAACTAATTATTTAAAATAAAATGATGGGTAATTTGTTTCGCACATACGTCTTATCGAATTATTTGGGGTATGATTTTTATACATTTATATTTAAATTCATATTTTTTAAAAATGGATTCCTTTAAGAACACACTTAGTTTCACGATACAAAAATTGGAATTATAATTTCTTGTGGCATTTTGTGGTAACTGTATTATGAAGGTTCCGTTTTTGAAGAAAACTGAGAAAAATTTTAAACATAAAATATTGTGTTTATGAAAATGAATAGTTATAAAAGATTATTTATAAGATACATGATCATTATTTTTATTAGTAAGATAATCAATTTAGCATTTCTGATCTATAATGCAATGCAGTTAATATGACTGTCAGATAATAATTTCTCGTTAAGTAATTATAATAATTTTATTATGGTAATATTGACGAATAGCTCTTTAGAAGTCAAGTTCTATTTTTTTAGATAGCCATGCTATTATTTGCATAAGTCGTACATCATCTGCCAAAAAAGATGTTATTTTCTTTCCCAGCGTATAATTTTGCCATTATCTATTAAATGTCACACTTCATCGTTGTGAGAAAATAGACTTCTTATCTATAACTAATAGCTTTTATGTAGCCTTTGCGGCTTTCTTTAATTTCCTAATATTTTGAATATTCTTATCTTTGTTTACAGAACATTTCATCACAAAAACAAGATTAAACAACGTTATTCTATTTAAAAATCCGTCGTATCATCGTGTATTTTTATTGTTATGTGGATTTGATATCTATTACTTATTTAATAAGAACCAGAAAAACAAATTATAATTTAATGCTAAAAATTAAGTATGCGCTATTACTACTTATTTAATACTATATATTTTGTTTAGTTTAGATATTGTCTTTTTTTCCACTAATAAATAGAAATTAAAGTTCGAAATAAAAATAAAAATATTCATTCAGCATCAAAGAGGTTTATGACGGCCTATTTTAGCCGGCCTATGCCTTAACAGCATAAGAAAATGATAAATGAAAAAGATTATTTCTGATATAGAATTGAATGAAATGTATAATTTTATATGTTTCTACTTGTACGTTTAATTTCCCAGAATAGAGACGAATTGTAGTAAATACTTATGTAAATTAAGGAATAATCACGATTGTACGATATCTTAATGGTACAATTAGTTAATTTTTAAACAAATAATGCCTTTTTAATGTTAATTTTTTTAAGGAAAATATTTGTTAACCAGAAGTCCCATATGCTTATGGTAAACTTTATATTATCAAAAGGATAATAAGGAAAAAATTGGATTATATATATCTAACTAATTTGGTTCGTCAGGAAATTATCTTTTTCAATAGTTATGGACAAATTCAATAAGCTCGATAAATGCTGTATCAAACATTGACTCTAAATGCTGCGTTGCATTGTTATTCTATGGCTTTCAAATCTTCATGGTTGCTAGTCACGTACAATACCAACATTGTGCTTCAAAAATGTTGCTTTCCCCGTGAAAATATCTAGACAGAAGAAGCAGTTTAATGTACGGCCTGTCCCAAAATAGTTACAATAAGCTTCCTACCAGTCGTAAAATGCATTTAAGATCATGTTTTCCTGTATAAAATAACTCATTTGTCTAGGTTTGATTTCCTTTTTATTGAAATCTGTCTGTGACCTTTTACCTTACCCCTTACATCTACATATAGTATAGATTTGGAAACACATTCTGTAATAACAGAGCTTTATTTCATATAAAATGAAAGTTCTATATATATAACATTGCGCCTTCCATTTATTTAAAATCTAAAGATAATATTCAAATTCATAAAAATTCCTTTTGTCTTCATTATTTTAGTTCTGTGTATTGAGAAGAATTATCCTGAATTCATGGGAATGATATTGGATTATTTTAAGGATACAATTCAGTTTTATATACATGGATATTTATTTTACATTTTGTTTCTACATACATACTTTCCTTTCCCTTTCTAATAGGCTTGTAATTCTCCTTTTACTTCTTATTATGACTGCGTATTCTAATTAAAGGTGATTTTTTTATTTGCTGTATATTTAATCATATATAGACTATTATTCACTATAATTATCTGTAAAATGTAATTTACATTCTTGATGATGTCGTCTTCGTTACCACTGAAAGGGAGAGCAGCAGATTCAGAGTGTAAAAATCCTTGAATGCCAGAAGATATAACTCTGACTTCCAACTTAAATGAAGATGACGCATACACATTCACTCTCACACACATTCCCCTTTTTTGTAGCAGGGCTCTTTCATACACCTCATAGACAGAACAGAGGGGAAGAACAATCATACCATAAACAGAACTCGAAACGCTGATTCGCAGATCACGGGGAAAACGAACTACAAATAAGGTAGGACGCGGCTACTTTTGAATTGCGATATATTTGAATATTTTAAGTAAATGTTCTTGGTATTTTATAAGATAAATTTACAATCTTGGTAATTTAAAAACAGAGTTGAAATCAAAATTCATTTACTAATACATGTAATTAATGATTATTATTATTGACATGTGTTGATTCTACAATAGGACATACTGAGACTAGACAGAATCCCATTTAGAAAATTGCATATTTCTTATTCGAGAACAATAATTTTTAAATGATAAACAAAGATGTGCATACTTGTATTTTATCACATTTATCAAATCGAATTCTGAACATTTTAAGAGCATTATAAGTAATTTTTAATACGTATAAGAAACTATTCGATTAAGAAATTTTAGTTACCACAAAAAGAAAAATTCAAGGAAATAATTATCTTTCTTACTTCTTAAATTTTAAACTATAATCAAATGAGAGTACCTGAGTTATTCTTTAAAATTAATAAGCATTTAAAAGCATATAAGTATCACACTTCAGAATTCTTTATTCAGAAATTAATCATTTAATATATACATATATTTGTACAATTGGGTGCAGTTCCTGAAACTTTCTGACATATTCTCCATAAAGGTCTTGTCCCCTTCCCCCCAGAGTAAAATTTAAAATTTTGAGTGAGATCGGAATTGTTTTTCGTAACATTAGCGTGCAACAGTTACGAAATACGGATCTTTGGATTGAATCTAGTATTTTTATTTAAAATAACGCTAGAATATCTACATGAAATGTTAAATTATTTTTCTCGACAGATTGAAATCTAAATTTAGTATTGAATCGCTGTTATAGATTATATAAAGAATTTCTTTGATTTAAATTCATTACATTTATGAATTATATAATTTACATGCAAGTGAAAGTATAGTTATTTAACCCGTAGTCAGATTTGATAAAAAATTTGATAAGTATAAACATAGTAGATATTTAAGACCAAATGTCGGAGATCTAGTCATTCTCTTTTTGAAGTTTCAGATACCACTTATACTGACATGTACGTGTTCCCGTTTCACTTGTATTGACACGTACGGTAAGTTTCTGATTTCACTTGTACTGGCACGTAAGGGAAATTTCCGATTTAATTTTAACAAAACAGATGAATACCATAAAATTTTATTTGAATTCCAAGGGGTTTAAAGCATGAAAATTCATCAAAATTTCGGTTTTAATGTTTTAACGATAGTAATCATTGGGCAAATTACAGGAAAATATATTATTTTTGGCTGCCCTTCATTATATATATATATAACTCAGCAAAAAAATAATAAATATATTACTTTCGGATCATTAATAAACCGGATACTTAAGGTGTTTTGCAGTCTAGTTTTTATAATTTCTTGTTATGTTGTATGTATATGAATTTTGTTATTTGTCTGTATCTTTCATATTAATTATTGTGATTCTGTTTTCAGGTTTTTGGGTGTTTTTTATGAAGTCCACCAACATCTAAACCAATCCAGGAAGGAGCCACATAAACTCTAGAAAAGGAGTTGTGGTATAGTGTTAAGTCTTAAATGTTAAATTATCTATTTTAAAGACCAAGATAGTATGAATATCGTATCTTAATATATCAAACTAATTTTAATTTTATAAATGAAAAACAAATTATTTGTCATCAAAAAATAGTGTTATTTAAAAGGTCAAAGCATGAATACGTCCATATTTTCTTAACCAATGCATAATTTTGATATTAAACAAAATATTAGAAATTCGAAACTTCTGCTTAAAATATTTTGCTTCTTTAAAAATAAAAAATAAGGAATATTAAGACAGAGTTTAAAGTTAGGAAAAAAATACAAATGTATAGAAACTTTATACATAATTATGACAAAATACTGCTGAAGCTTAAAAAGTCTTTCATATGCATTCTTTAAAGAAACGATGAAAGGTCTTTATTTAGACCCTATAATGTTATCGTGTTGAAGTTTTGTTGAAATGCTGCATCATTATTCATGGAGGATTGCGATAGACAGCGGCGTTTGGTGTATTTTTTATTATTATCGCTTTGATCTGAAGCTCATTCATTCCATTTTTTACGTGAGCTGTCAAATCTTATCACATAAAAAAATAGAAACAAAAAAAGGTTGAAAGATTGGGCAAAAAATGAGCCTTACAGTGTGACAGTTTTTCCCCGCTTATAAAAACTTGAATTTATTGCTGTAGAAGGTTATTTAAGGCTTTCAGATTTTTAGAAAAAATACTTGGAGAAGCCGTCTTAATGATTTTAAATGATAAAAACTTACAGAAATTTAAAATAATAATCTAAATTTTCTGTGCAGAAATGCAATTTTGTTTTCTTATATATGTCGTCTTATGTTATAGAATAATATATGAAGCCATCGTTATTTTTACCTTTATTTACTACTGGACACATCTTTAAGTATTAGCAAGTAAGAAATGTGTTAATATGTAATTTTGTAACAGAATAATCAACAAATCAACAGAATAATCAGTAAATCAACAACTGCTCTTTTACATTACAATATACAACTAATTTCAATTTATTCTTATTTTGAAAACCGGAAAGTTTCTGTTTAAAATTCATATGCCTTAAATCCTGTAAAATAGTTCATTAAATATTTAGATACCTTGTTTTTTAAATGACTGTGTTGTATATATTGCTTATTTTTTTCCATTGCTGAAGTATACAATTTTATTTTTATGTGTATCGCTATCAGTTTTCTCCATGCTTTTACATTGATTATCCATATTTTACTTTCTAACCATATGCACTATACTTGATCAACTATATAACACGCCCTACACCTGAAACAAATATATAATAATTTAAATATTGTACTTTGTACAAAATGAACTGATTTTATGAATAAATTAGGGAATAAGTTTGAATTAGTTAATGCATTAAAAAGGCACAATGTATAAATTTCGAGCAATCAGTGTAAACTCATTTCATAACATCTAAGATATCTTGGTATTACACATATTCTCACATGGTTCTGCAGATATTTTTCCTTGGCCCACATAATTCCAGATTGATTATCCATTTCTGCCTCTTCACAGTCTGTTTTAAAAGCGCAGTTTGTCATGCAAGCTACACTTGAAGCTAAAATCATTGGATGACATGTGATATGTGCTGTTTTTACAAATTAAGTAATAAATTAATTCCTGAAGCATTAAATAAGTGATACGTTTACATTTCAATCATTAATTGTAAATTGCTTTCAGAAAAACACTCGTGCTGTAGTAAATATAAATTTATGTTACTGAAATACATTTCAAAATACCAGACACTAATTTGTAGAACTTGAGAATCAAGAATAATTGTCATAATAAATAATATTTTGGTATTATTTATTAAAACAGCGTGACTCCATAGTATATCCCTCATGTTGAATGCATTCAATTTACAAAAATTATCGATATAAAATAAATATCAAACTATTTATTTATTTTGTATCGATTATTTTACCAAATTCTTTTTATACAATATGGATGATACGTTATGGATTTCCTTACAATAATGCTACCTGCTTTGATTTAAGTTTACAAATTTTGCATATTAAAATTATAATTAAAAATCTTTTTTTATTCCTTTTGTACATCTTATAAAAAATTAATTTAATTCTCATTATTTTTTTTTTGGAAATTATCTAATCTAGCTTTAAAAAATTCAACGCTAAAATGTTCGTATCCCTTTCTCTCTCTCTGTATACACACACACACACACACACACATACATATATAT
>JAPMOQ010039127.1:23108-65264 GCA_026543055.1 Argiope trifasciata
TATAAATCTAATAAAAAGTACGATTAAATCAAAGGAAAAAAACAGAATAGCAGCATATTCAATACAAATCATAATTCCTCCCTATTTTAATTAGAGATTTGTTTGAATGCTATATGGAATAATATTTCTTGTATTAGTCAATTTTTTAATTAACTAATTTCTTTGAAATATTGAATGCCGGAATTATTTATTTTGCTAACTGCGGAATTCTTTCCTCTCTTTGGTACTATGCAAAAAAAAAAAAAAAAAAAAAATCGTAATGGGTTTATTTTCTACCAGAATATTTGATAACAACATTATTTGAATAAAATGGTGCATTGATTTCATTCACTGCTGCGTACGTTAATTTTAATATTTATCAGAAAAGGCTCAATTATTTATTCCAAGGGTTGAGAAAGCATAACTATAATAAACTAGGCATAATTATGAGGCAGAGAATTTCAGTTTTTATTTTAATTTCAGTGAATTTATCTTTGAATTTTTGTATGAGAAACCCAACACAGTACATTTATTTTTATTACTTCCTTTAGCAACATGGAATTATAATCTAGAAAATATAAAATTTTGCTGATATGAACTACTATGCCACGCCTGATGGGAACAGAACCTTCTCTACCAGTCTTCCATTAACTACAAAAGGCCGGCATTCTCAAGCTGCAATGAATCAGAGTCGAAGTTGTAGACAAGTAATGAGTTGTTGAGAAGATAACGAAGCAACCACGGAGTAGTCTTGCGTTGTGTGGAGCTGAGACGTATACTAAACTGATGTGCAATGAGTCTTGTCGCTTATTGTAGAAGCAGCGTCTAGTCTTCCTTGGAGCAACCAGTCCTGTAGTACAAGTTGCGCCAGAGAAACTTACTTTGAAAAAACTCAAGAGTGGTGAGTTGGCTGGGTAGAGGGGTGGTAGGTAGCGCTACTAGAGGGGGACGTTCCCAAGTTGTTTTTCCCTCTAGTCAGTTGCCACCATGCTCTGTTCTAGAGAGTAGCAGGCCTTCGCCGTAGAGAGCTAATTTTCTAACAGTCGCTCACTTGCTGCTACGCAAAATGCCTGACGCGCTCGCTTTGAAATTCCTCCTCATAGATCAGTTCCAGGCCGTGATTCGATTTTGTCGTTTGTAAACTCATTTCGGAAGTGTCGCTAAACCCAGAAATGACCATAAAAGGACCATCAGAACTCCGGAAAATGTTGAAAGAGTGAGACAATCAGTCTGCGTTCTCCCCAGTGTTCGGCAAAGAATCAACTGCTCTGAAAATTTCTGACAGCACTCTTCAACGAATTCTCGATCAAGACCTCCCTATAAATTGGCTTGTGTGCAAGAATTAACTGAACGCTGACGACTGAACTGACGTTCAACGAATTCGTTGAACGTCAAAATGCATGTGAAATGCTGCTTGACAACCTGCCTGAAGACGCCGTTGTTTTTTTCAGTGATGAGGCTCACTTTGAAATCCTTGGTTTATGTCGATCGATCACGGATAATAGCACACCTCAAGAACAGCATTCGCGACGCCATTGCCAACATACCAATTGATATGCTGCATAGAGAGGGCACGAACTTCAAAAATCGACTTAATTAGCGTATGAGCGATGAGGGTCACCATTTCAGTGAAGTCATTTTCAAAACTGTGTGAAAAAATGGGATATTTTGTTTTCAAATAAAAGAGAATTAAAACATTAATGAATATCTTTTGTTTTTATTGACCTTTCAAATAAGTAAATTTCTCTGGCGCACCCTGTAGTAGTCAGCAGTCGAAGGAGAGCAGGAAGGCAGTGCACCGTAGAGTAAAGCTCTGAGGATTTACTCTGGTGATGAAGTATGTTTGTTCGCTTTATGTGCGTGGTCGTTCTTATTACCGATTTACTACTTATGACTACTGCCTGCTGTAGTATTCTGCTAAGCATACGTTCCAGCTGTACATAACGGTAGTCTTTTTCTATTCGTCGTCAGTGTCTTTGTGTTTCATAAAATTAGTCATTCGTTATTGAGACCTGCTGATTATTTTCTCACAATAAACCCACTACAAGGGAGCCCGGTAAATTTAAGTACTTTGTAGAGTACTTGAAGAGAATCCGTAACAATAAAGTGGCATTCTTCTACTAAAATGATCTTAGGAATGAAAGAATTAAAATTTTATAAAGGTGAAATCAAACACCCTCTTTGATCAATACATTTATTTGAATATAATCGAATTTTTCTGGGGTTTTTTTATAGAATAGAATTAGCAACCACAATCTCCAAGAAAAATTTCTATATTTCCTTTCAATTTTAGTTTATCACACACGCGAAAATCAATCTTACACTTTATTATTGATACTCTTATCGTTTACATTATTTGACCACTTATGCATACATAATGTTAAAAAGCCTGAAAGAAAAACAAACAAATGCATTACAGTTTTCTTTGATCTTTAAAACCTCCAACTATTTTTAAATCAGAATAAAATTCTGTCAAGCAATCATTGGCATTAAAATTTGCTCTAAAATGTTTCTTATTCATTTGAAGCTATGAAATTGGTTATCTTGGAATCTGTTATTACAAAATATATAGGACCTAGTACATAATCGAAAACCATAATTAATCCTTTTTTAATGATCAGTGATTAAAATATCGAATCTCTGGAATCGACGAATAAATAATGAGACCTTAGAATATTTGAGAAAAATGTATGTAATCTGCTTTAGCCTCTGAACAAATGGATAATGACTTCATCTGATATCTAATTAGCGTTTGATTTCATGGCTTTATTTACCATATGATTTCATATCTTGTTGCAGTGTCAATTTCCTGAAGGATGCCAAATTCCCGATTGTAACTCAGCTTACTGAATAAATATATGATCTTCGCAAACATTTATATATTCAGAAATTTAATATCTAATGTAAGTTAATTGTGCCTAAAAAAATAAGAAACAACAATACTGCAATGAAATAATAATTAATTAATAATTATATCTATTAATCCATGTCCAGCTTTCTATGGTTCTAAATAAGGAAAGCAGTTCTTAATAATGATGATATGATTATACTTTTATGGAGAATAGATTCTGAATATTTATTGCTTATTTAACTGAAGTATTTCCATATTTGGTAATTAAATGCTAATAATGTCAGTGATGTTTCCTTCTTAGTCTCATGCATTAATTAATTGATTTTTTTACCTTTATCATGCATCACGATTCTTAATTATTCCCATAATATTTAATTAATAGTGTTTAAAGTCTTTTAAAATATTCTGAGCTATATAGTAATTTTTTTAACTTTAATATCATTAACTCTATCAATTCTGTTGAAAGAATTTGCCTTAATTATTATTTTTGAAACTGCAGAACTAATTCAGCGTTTCGTAATGCATATTAAAACGTTTTATAAATTTGTAGTTCTTTTATTGAGTTAATAGTAATTAGAGCATACATAACGAAAAAAGAAACAAAATGTTCTTACTAAACTCTTATGGAAACCTTAATGAAATTTTAATTCGTTATTAAATGTATCTTACAAAATGCATTTGATAATCAATTGAGAAATTTATTAAATACTTTTAGAAAATTCAAGGATAAGGAATGTATATCATCTATAATAATAGTAGCAATAATATCAATGAGTAATGAGTTATGCGATTAGGCAGTGAATGTCTATCATTCAACAAAAAAAAGTATTAGTCATATTGTGTATGTACAGATATATATGTGCGCGTGCATTTGGATGGTGTTTTACTTAACGGATATTTGAGCAAATTTGGTAAAATTCCTATTTCAGAGCAATTTTTCCAAAATTAACTTAAAACAAATGAATTTGGAATTTTTCCTCGAAAACTACAAGAAAATGTTAGGCAGAGTTAATTTTTAAAAATATTTAAAACTTACAAAATATTCATTTTAGTGATATAAATTTAATTGATATGCATTTTCCCCTGAGTTTCAACAATTTCGTTTAAAAAAATATTTTTTGACTTGATTTTTGATAAGGGATTCAAGTGTTGTATCTAAATGTAAAGATTTGTTTCATCAAATATTTAATTGTCCAAATTTCTTGATTTCTATTGTTAAAAGATATAGAAGGATGATTCATTTATGCAAAGTTAAGGAATTTGATTGTTGTATTGGTTAATATGCATCCTGTGTTGAATTTCATCTCATTAAAATGGCATGTTATTTAGCTATGTCCCCTTTTGAGGCTTGAAAACGATATTTAGGAGAATATGGTCATTACCATGGTTTAACTTATGGTAAGCACAATGGACATTTTCGCCAAATATGAATAGTTAGCAAAAATGAAATGATTGATTCTTGAAAATATCAAAGTTAAAGGTTAACCTATAATATTAATTATAGTATTGTATCTATTTTTTTATTTGCCCATAACACCTATTTTTTTCTTATTTGATATTGGATTACATAATATTACAAATATTTTTGTATTACTTTTTATAGATCTTATGTACTTCAGCAATACTATAAATGTTTTCCGTTAAAAATAGGATTCGTAATGTATAATTTTGGGGAATATATATTTTTTTCTATGCTAATGCAACTGCATAGAATTTTTGAAAATCCTCTAAAAAGAAGCCTAACCATCTGAAGATTTTTTTTTAATGTTTAATAAAGGTTATTTTAAAAAAATGCTAAGCTGTAAACCGGAAGTAATTATTTAAGTGATTCGAGATTCAAAAATATTAGTTAAATTATTGAGCTATAAATATAACCTGAATGCAGTTATTTAAGTAATTCCATTTATGGTGATATGAATAAGAAAGCTTTGGTTAGAAATATTTTCTAAATGTCATTATCAAAACGGAATGAGAAGGTACTATAAGCTGAAGTTTTCACTTTTACTCCACCTCATTAAGGATTTAAATGCGCAAGAAAAAAAGCGTGAAAGAATTTCCCTAATAAGATTGAAAATTAATGTTATTATAATATAAATGCTACATGATAAACTAGAAAGATAATTTAGAATATTTAATAAAAAAATTGATTGGTCATATATGAAAATCCTTTCATATTAAATACATAAAAAATGGCACATTATTCATTATATTTATAAAATACGGATCTTAATAATAAAAACCATTCAGAAATTTCTTCATTAATTTCTTTATTAAAAAAATCTAAAAAAGTAATAAAATAACAATGATTCTACCTTATGCATAAAATTACATTAAATAAAATAACAATTGTTATTATTAAAAGGATCACCGAAATTTCTTATGTAAGAGGACTGCAATAACTTTAATCATACATGTAATTAATTATGCATAGAGACATTTACAGCCATTAAAGTATGTGCACAATATTTTTCTGATAAGAATATAATTTTATCTTTTCATTTGATTACTGCAATCCATGGCACAGAATTATTACATACAAATATATTATTCCCCTCCATACATGACATCATATCTAGAAATTCTTTTTTCTTTAACAACATAAATATATTTCGGTATTTCCAGCAGCAGTATTCCAGTTGAGAAAATCGGTTTAGATATAATTGCTCACAGAATGTTGGAATCTTCATCATAGTCCTGGTCTACACACTTGTCTAGCACATGAAGTAGAAGTAGGATATTCTATTATGTATGCCATGAATCCAGGACTAATACAACATTTATCTCCATCGACATTTGCTGTAGTTTTCGTATTTCTTGGCCTACAGCGGATTGCTTTTTTCTATTGTCTTAGGTACCTATTGCACTAATTTTTATTTATGGTGAATCTGAGACGAGAAAATGTGGTCACTTGCTAAATTGGATTGCTCCTAGACGTGAAAACTGTATTTTTCCTAATTAAAGGTACATTTTGGTAGGTATTGGCAAAAAATAATCAAATACGAATATCCATCTATGAATATATATATTATTTAAATATTGATTTATCTGGTGTTTCCAATCTCTTTATATGGATACATTTACATTTTATGCGAATTTCATAATTTGTATCTATTTTCTTTAACTTATGTACCATTCATTTTTTTTGTAAGAATTACAATAGGATTTTACAGGATTACAATAAAAGTTTTCTAATAAGGGTTTTGGTATTTTGATTCTTCAATGTTTTGCTTTAGTCAATTTTTGTTCGTTGGCTTTTATTTTCTAAATTTTATATCTCATTTATGGGTCCTCTTGCATTCATTTTTCTGATATCTATATTTAATTATCAGCCAGATTTATGTCTATGGTCTTTTCTTTCATAATTATTATAAATTAAATAAATTTATTAAGTAAATACAAAGTTTGTGTAACTATAAAAATTGTTTGTATTTTTTCATATACAATTTTCCTTATGTCACGTACCTAAAAAAATTGCTGAAACCAAAAATTATGCATTTGCCAATAAGCAGTTTAATATTTGGTATTTTGACACATCCATTTTAAGAAAATTAGTACAATTTCATAGCTTAAAGTAGTTATGAACTAAGAAAAACATACTTACTTTATTCTGGTTTTTTTTTGTCAATATTTCCTATCCAATCTTTATGCCTTTATTTATGAGATATTTACGAAAAAGTTAACATTTTATTAAGTTTTAAAAGCTTAGAATTTTAGAGGGATTTTAAATGAATAGGAAATTATACTTCCGGCAGCCTGGCCTAGAGATGGTGCGTCTTCCCCATGAGCTGGGAATCCAGATTCAGTCCCGGGTTTGATTCCAGGTTCGGACATTGTTGTTCTTCTGCATGTGCTTTATCTGTGAGGTGTGGGTGCAGTATGGCCAAACATGGCTCTTACGCCATTAAACAACACATACCAAAACCAAACCTGTGAGGGGTGGGAAAGTGCATCCCACTTTTAAAAAAGGGTTGTGCAAGTGATTTCGTGAGGGTCACCATCATATGAGCTAGAAGTCAGACATATGTCCTTGCGTGCTAAGGGCCCTAATTCTCAGAAGCTGCTGCAGAACTGTTTCTGTTTCAATGTGAAGAAGCTATCATAAAATTTATTTTCAATACTAAATGTTATCATATAATTTAATTACAAATCCTGAAAAGACCTTTTTCAGGAGTATACCAGACCACTAGATAATTGAGTTAGTTATTAATGTAATTGCCCTTTCGGTACAATTGATACAGAATGTTTGAGTATACTATATTTAAATAAATGGGGGAAAAATTCTAAAGAAGTAAGCATTTAACTTGTTTCAATTCCCTTTGGAATGAAAATTCTTTATTTTGTATCAAAGACGGGATAAAAAGTAAAATATAGAGAGAAGAACCACCATGCCAGTACAAAGACTCGAACGCGGGGAAGATGAGCTACTCCTACGCCACAACGTGAACGTAAAATTGGAATCAGTGCCAATTTTTATAGTTCTAGAAAATTAGTTTTTAGATCAAAAATGTCTGCACATTATTGTATAATGTAATAAAACTCATAAAAGTTATGTCTTAGTACATTAAAATAGTTAATGAGCAAACGTATTTCCTTTGGCTCTTAATCGCAATATTTAATGGTATTGTTTTTTTTTTAAATCTTAAACATAGTCAAGCAAAACTAACTTGTGTCAGAAAATTAAAATTTATCAATTTCAAAAATAAAATTTGATCATTTAATTTGCCATACACCAAACTTATTCTGAATAGTAAGGGGCTATTATGTTTGAAACAATAACCCCTTTGTGTATATTTTCAGGTGATAAAATATAAGCCTTGTCCTGTGACACTGCGAAGTAATTCACCCATTTTCGGTCGGAGGTCTTAATGGACTTGTACAAGCGAGAAAAAGAAACACCATCAACATTGTTAATGTGTTCAACCATACTGAAAACGATGCTTGGTAGGACACCTAATTTGTTACGGAAGTAGTAATATCACGCAGGGAGTGCAGAAAGCAAGTAGATGGAGAGACCCCATGTCGCGAGCAGTGCTCAAAGAGTGAGTACAAGAGCATTGCGATCGTAAGCGATGTCAGAAAATGATTTCATTTATTTTTATTTCAAGGAGAGTAGTCATTGAAGAGATTTCAGTTTGAAATAAGTTTAACTCCTGAATGAAAGGATAATGTAAAGCGTTTGACAAAATTATAGATTGTTTGTTAGTGCTGTTTTTATCTGATTGCAGTAATTATTTCCAAATTTGAAGAGAAAGCAGCAAAATTTGTGTAAAAGGTATTTAGTCGAATTTAGTGACAAAAATTTTTGAACGATTGAATTTTGACAATAAAGGTATGAATAACTTTTAGATTTGACGATTAAAAAATTCCCCAATTACTAAAATGGAAACCTGTATTTTAATTTAGTATCCAAGCATTTAAATTTCATTTTGTAAATGTTTGCTGCCTGTAAAGGACTATACATAATTCAATATTTCTACTATAAACTAATATCTCTTCTAAGCACATCCCTACTATAGTTAGATGTGCTTTCATTATTTTATTAACGGATCTGAGATTATTAAAGGAAATTACGTAACGCATTTTATTTCATTTTAAATATTGACTTATATTTGAATTGGAATTATAAATATGGGCATTAAAATGTACGATCAATAGTTTTCTTCTATATCCTGGTCTTCAAACATTTAAATAATATTCGTCAGTAATTGTTTACCCACGTGAATCAAAATATTTATGAAATAAAACTAACATTCGATGAATTGTATGATTGGCAAAATGTCATCATGAATTTCATGCTTATATTCGAAAATATTGAATCTTATGCTCCATAAGAGCTATATATGGTACTGAAAAATCTAGAACTGGTTGCACTTTGATAAATTGTAATCCGAATATTCATCTGCTCTCATTGGAGTTTCTGGTTAAATGATTAATAAGACTTCATATTATGTGCAAACTGCAAGAAAATGTTTTCATTTTTGGGTTACTCCGAAAACCATACCAGCTTTTGTGATTTATATTCGATATGCTTCCTTAAAGACTGAGATGCTGCAAATGAGCAGAGACATTTCTCGTATGAGAAAACATTCATTGGCTTATCAAAAAATAAAGCATCCGGTTTCATTGGGCATTATGGATGATGGCTCTCGTTGCTTCGCAAAATGCAGCTTACTGTGCTAAACGGATATTCAAAATGTGTTTCCAAAACTCTTAAATTAAGCCAAAGTAGTTATATGGTGCAAACTTCTTTGGTTAGGTGATTTCAACAGTTTTAAAAATGTGCTTTGTCATATGTGATTATCATGAAGCACCATTGAGATATTTTGTCATCTCAGTGACTCAGAGACAAAATAGCATTATTATAACTTTATAAATTCTTGATTGTGTTTATTAACATGCGGCGACTTTTGTACGCATTGCAACAAAAATTTGAATATTAAATCACTTTCCACTGCTTTTATTTCCGTTTTCAGAACATACAGCCTATCTAATTGTATATTTTTGATTAAGATACATGTAAAACCATAACTTAAATGCATGATCCGTTATATTTATCAGATATGAAAAATTATGTTACGCATGATTAATGCTGATTCCTGATGATGTTTTTCATTATTTTAACAATATCCATATGCGAGGCATAAACACATTGAAAATAAATAAGGGATGAAAGCTTATAATCTCAGTAAAACCTTTTTGTTGAAATATATTTCTTACTATTCTTTGTTTATCACAAATTCTTTACATGTGTATTATATTACCATTGTTTACGTTGCATGCAACTGTCGTTTTTAATTTTCCAGTGCTCGGATTTCACAGAATATTTCTCGATATGGAAATAATCAGAGAAATTGATTGCTCTCTACTCGGGAATTATCAATTCAAGATATTCGAAAAAGGATGGGAATTCCCAATATGTGAATAATCTGTGAGGGAATTGTATTTCAAAATATTTTTATTTTAATTATACCACAAACGACTTGTTGTTATCTCAAGAACATATTTTGTTAAACACATATATTTCTTTTGGATTGAGCGAACAAAGAGGGTACTATGTATTTATACATTAAAGGAATATTTTTATAATTTCCGATGATTTTTATAATGATATTTATAATTTTTATAAATTTAAGCAATTTGCTTTTGAAATATTGAAATATTTATAAAAAAACGTTTGAATATCATATCGAAACTTTAAGATTCAATTTTCCGTACCAATGTAGTATAAATGAAGAATTATTCTTTATTAAAAGTAGTTATTATATGCTAGAAAGGAAAAGAAACAGCATCGAATTTCACATAGTTAATTTGTTAGCCTGTCTCAGTATAAATAAACAGATTCAGGAAATATGTTAGATTATTTATTTTGTAAACTGTTTTGATAGTGAAAGTCAAATTTTTCTGATTCATCTTAAGAGAATGCCCCCTTTTTTTGATACTGTTTAAACGAGAATGAAAATTTTCTTTTAAAGAATGAATAAATTTTAAAACTCATTGCTGTAGTTAATTATATTTATTATAACTCAATACCGATTGGAGCATATAGCCGATACATTCAATAAAGCTTTTCGAAAAATATTTATTGTACTTTAAACTAAACTAAGGAGAGAATTTAGCTTTAGGAAACAATCTACCAAATAATAAATTCTGAAACATTTGCTGAATAGCTTTAATGATCACGTCTCAAGAAATATGCAATGCAAACATTATTATTTCAGAAGGCGGAATTTATGTATTCATCTCATTTTTCAGAAGAGCATGACCTCACCCCAACACAGAATTCAATCTCAATCTATCAGTTTCAAGACAATTCGTGTAAATGGGAGCATCTGAGCTTGAAGGATTATTAACAAGAATGGCACAATGCTTTAGAAAATAATCGTTTTGCAAATGGTTTGAAAGATGAATTTTCGTGTCTATTGTTAGCTGAAACTGAATTTGTAGAAGGAATAATCGAGATTAAATTTTGACTTTATACGCTAATATGAATAGAGTTTGGAATAATATTTTCAAGATTATTGAACGATAATTTAATAGAACAAGTAATTTCATAAAAATTACAGGCTATTCCAAATATTTAAACATAAAATTTCAGCACCTTACTTGCTCATTTTTGTTTTTCATATAAATTACAAATACAGTTTGGTATAAAAAATTATAAGAATTCTGAGAGTTTTTTAAATTGGTTATCATTCCTGGAAGGAAAATTTTAACAATACTATTATAAAGAATGAAATGTATTTAATGTGTTGGTTCTTTTTCATATGTATTCCCAATATTATTCAAATTCAACTATTTATAGAATGTTAAAAATTATTCCATTGGATATTTTTGCAATATATTTTAGTTTTGAAATAAAAGGGAAAACGTTAAAATCATAAAGGAAAGTATGTAAATGAAGTATGAAGTAATTACGATGATCATTAATATTTATTAGAAACAGTATAGCATACACTTCAATAAATATTTTTTATAATAACTCATCTTTGATTAATTTTGCTGTATTTTGGTCTAAAGTTAAACGCACAATTAGTCAGTTTGGTTTTAAAATAATGCAAATCGTAGAAGAGTTTTTTAGAATATACTAATAACTTTCTAAAACCTTCAGTAGTAACATTAGAAAGACCCATGGAAACGATAATTTTGTAAAATGTTTATTGAAGTTTTTTTTATCATTTCAGTGCCCAGTCTGCCTGGTATAGTGCAAGTCGCATTTTCACATTCTTGTTGATCATAATTTTTATAAAAATAATATACAGAGTGGCCATAATAAAATTGACAGGGTTCAAAGAGCTCTGTAGCGCGATCTATTTGTGAGAATGATGCCACATTTGTAGGGAGATGAAACAAGACGGAAGATAAAGGATTCCTCGAAAAAAAAATTAGTTCTAAAAGTCACCATTAACAGAAACAAATGAAAACAGAGTGTTAACAAATGCAAATCAATACGGAAATAAAATTACCTTTTATTTTGCACATTTGCTGATTTAGTTCAAGTGCAATATGGCAACACTTTTAAAAAAGCGAAAAACTTACTTAAAAACCGATAAAATCTCCATATCTGCAATTTTACGTACTGGGTAACAGAGAACGCTGAGCAGCCCATGCGACTTCTTAAGTCCAAGGTCTATCTAAGAGTTGTCCAGGATCTGGTTAAGTTGAAGGATAACATATCACGAACTGTACGGGATATTCCTGCAAACATGTTACTTTCCGCTGTTGTGAATTTTGTGCATAGAATATAATATGTGGTCCACAAACAGGGCTGCCACATTGAACATGATATGAATGGTCAAAATAAAAGGTAATTTTATTTCCATATGGATTTGCATTTGCTAACACTCTATTTTCTATTACACAACGCCACATATTCCCCAAGCGGGGATTTTTGAAACTATTTTTTTCGCCGAATTGTTTGTCTCCGAGCTTGTTTAATCGTCCTACAAAAGGTGGCGTCATTCTCGCAAATAGATCAAGCTACAGAACGCTGTGAGCGCTGTCAGTTTAATTATGGTCACCCTGTATTTGAAAATACTTTTATATCATTTTTAAGAATTATAAAACTTCTACAACAAATTTCGAGATCTCTATGACTTAAAAATAATCATGATATTTATATATACAGATAGAGGACAAAATAATACGAACAACTGTTAAACAGTATGACATGTTTCACATCTGCAGTACAGCCTCGCTACCTGTAACAGAATTCTGCTAACTAATGTGCGTGAAACAGAAAGCATCAGTCTCTCAACAGCAGTTACATGCGTCTATCGAATTGTCTGTGATAAGTTAAGGCGAAGCACACACAAGCAAAATATCGTCTGTACTTTCCGTTAGCTATTTTCCATTTCCACCCTCAGAACCGGTCAAGCAAGTTTTCCATAATCGACAATTTTTTCTAACAGGCTAGAAAATGCCGACTATAGTGATGAAAATATTGTCCGCAAGCAAAATTCAACCAATCATGTAAAACTTTGAAGTGACGTATTTTTCTTCTGATGGAAAGTGTCGACGATATTTCGTGGTGTGATAAGGCCTTTAAGATGTCAGGCCTGTTAGAGTTTCAAATAGGAATGATTGTTTTAGTGCATTTACGTAGAGCATAGGTTAGGAAAACAGCAAACTTTTGGGGATTTTCAAGGAACATTGTATCAGCCGTTATAGCAGCATACACAAAAGAGGGTAAGACAAAGTTTTCAATGCAACACTGGGTGAAACTAAAAGGAATATAAGCGCATATTATCCAGGAAGCACAAGAATCGTTATCCGAGGTAGCATCCGAAATGAACAGTTATATCCGGGATCGCGTTTCAACTAAACATGTCAAAAGGCAACTTCATGTTGCCAACATTTATTGCAGAGTTACAATTCGCACACTCTTGGTGATGGCAACTAATTCAAGCGAGGCCAGTGGTGCAGAAATTTCAGTTCCCACAGCAGTGGCAGCAAGTAATATGGGCAGATGAATCGTCATACATCCAATTTCAGACGACTGGACTCACTAACATCTGGAGAATGGCAAGAGAAGTGTTTCATCCTGAATGCCTCTTGTTGACTGTAAGGTATGATGTGGCTACATTATGGTATGAGGTGCGATATCTTGTAGCGGTTTCGGACCATTTATTATTCTGCATCGGAGGATTAAATCCAATCACTGTCTAAGTGTTCTAGGGAATCGTGTTCCTCTTTTTGTTCAAACTCTTTTCCCTGGAGAGTGACAATTTTTTTCAAGATGGCAACGCCTCTATTTATAGTACTAAGTGTACTCAAGAAAGGTTCGAAGAGCATAAGTTGATGTGAAACATCACGCCTGGACCCTTTAGTCTCAGGAATCGAATAGTATTAAACATTAATATTTGGAGTCCAAATTTCGTTACCGATTCGCTGTGCAGGAGGAATGGCTTAATATTGCTTTAAATATTGATCATGCTCTATATACATCTATCCCCCGTCACAAGAAATCTATCTTTCAGTCAAAGGATGTCCCAACACCCTATTAATAAAGATTTTCCTTTATTCCTCTGGTGTTCATTTTATTCTGTGTTCTGTATGTATGTAATAATGTATATCATTACTTTTCAGAGTGTTAAGGAATGAAACAACAGTTCGCGATTTTTTTTCAGTTGGTCATATTTTCATGAAGATTTTGATTTTGGAAGATTGTCAATATAGTTGATCTAAGCGTGAAATTCTTCTTTTTGTTTGAATTTTATACAGATTATAAAATTATATTTCAATTGAATGGAATTCAAATCATATTCAGGATTATTTCTTTTTACTAGTTTCATAAAGGCATTTTTGATATTTGTAGAAAAATTTATAATCATGCGTATAAACTGTATAATTTTTAACATTTAAAAATCTATTTCACAGAATTCGCATACAGTTCTTTTAAAAAGCCGATAAAGGACTTAAAGTTCATGGTAAACAACTTATTAAAATTTTACTTTAATAATTCTAAACACAAAACATGCAAAATATATTTTTATAGGAGAGTTAAATTTCCTTTATTAAGAAAAGAAGCATTTTAAAAAAAATAATTATTGTGGTGTATAAATTACATAATTTGAAAATTTAGCATTATGCAAAATCTAGTTTTAAATCATAGTTTCTTACTGTGAAGCATAGCAGCATTTCTGTCTTTTCATGTCTTTGTCCTTTCTTACTTTGTATGCTTCTTTCCTTTTGAAGACACACTTCGGATTTGGAAATGGGAAAGTTCCAGCGTAGATTTTACCTATTAATGAGTTGAACATTAAAATCTGTGAAATTGTTACTTCTATCTCCATGTGGAGAAAATCGTTTGATGTTTATTTTTCTGAAGATGTGATGTCTTGAGTTCAGTTATAATTTTAGTAACTGCAAATTACTTCGTTTACATAGAGTAGAAGTAACTATGACATTTTTATCTGTTTTTCTTCTAGTTAGTAATACTGTTCTACACTGTTCTAATACTGTTCTACTAATTATAAATAATGGTATGTTTGTAAAAATGTTTTACTATAAAAATAAACAGTTAGCATAAGATGTTTGAAAGCCAATATAGAAAACATGTAATGAGTACTTAAAAAATTACTACAATCAAACATCAAGAATTTTTTTAGTCTTAAATAAAAAGAAAATTTCTGCAGGATAAGGTATCTTTTTTCGGAAAGTATTATGCATAAATATGTCAATCAAAGCTATAGAGCAGCTTTCCTTTGAAATGTCACTTCACGAAATTCTTTTCTTCATTTCTCTATTCTGTTTGTGGTAGTTAGCATAAATAACTAAAAACTATTACAAGCATGCTTATAAATACCCCCTATTTCATGCTTTACACCTAAAACTTGAAAAAAATCCATATACCTGCTCACACAGGGGAAAAATTAGACGGAAAGTCGTTTTTTTTTAAATTTTCATCATAATAATTTATAGTTATCCCGGCTACTAATTCTTAGATAGGTTCTATTTAATAGTGCCTTATTCGTTTTCAGATAAAAATGAAATAGCTACCATTATTTATAATTAGAAAGGTGAGAATATATGATTCACGGTGTGTAAAAAGAGTAGGACTCATCTATATATATATATATATATATATATATATATATATATATATATATATATATATATATATATTTGATACATGAATGATATGTGTATGAGTAGAAGAGTAAGTATATAATTTTTCAAAACTTATCCTTTGATAAAACACATTACTGAAAATTTTTACTGATTCTTTAATTTGAGAATACGTATAGGTATAACCTAAAAAGGTCTTCAAAAGGATCATTTTGTCGCTCATAAAAAGGAATTTAAAGGTATTAGATTCATCCCTCGTGTACTGCACATCAGTCACATTACAGTTTCCAACTTTTTTAACTACTCAAATTGAAACTGAATGCGAAAGGCTGTAGGCTACAAACGTTAAAGCCTCGTGATGAAATAAAGCTTTAACATAAGCTTAAAAAGAGTAGCAGAAATGTTGAAACAGCTCGAAATTAAGCAGGACTTATTCATGTGCCCTAGCAAAAAGTATACGTAGGCCCCACAGATTAGTTTAAGAAACGAGTACATCATTCAAAGTTGAAATAAACACATATTAATAATCTTTTGTCTTGCGCTAAGGAACACATGTACTACATAATGAACTTTTTTGATATTTTCAAATGAAAAAGTTTAATTTAGATGTTCTAGATGGTTATCAATACTACTAGTATTGTCTGAGGGACACAAAATAACATTATTCAACTAGACATATGTGGGAACGAAGTTTTATGGTCTGGTTAGCAGTTGCTTATGGAGGAGGAACAAGTTTGGACTTTCTCAATGGTAGGCAGAAACACATAGACTATATTATTCTGAATTCTGACCTTCCTCCATATTTCTTTGAATTAGAAGGAGAACAGTGGAGATGATGAATAAGATTGAAATTTAATTCGCATTCACCAGGAGTTAAAAATTAGTTCATGATGCAAAAAAGTGCAGATTTTACCGTGACCAGCTAAAAACCGTACTCTGAATATAGTAGAAAATGTCATAGAAATACTTGTTCGTCTAATATATACTAAAGGGAAGCAGTTATAGCTATCTGAGCTTAGAATGGCATTGAATAACTCATGGGATAATTTTTGCCAAACAGAAATCCAATCTTTGGATGGTTCACATCCAGATGGAATATTCTAGTCATAAATGACGATGAAAAGAGTATGATTTACTAAAATCACTTTTATTTTATTATTTTTATAACTCTCTTTCTACTTTTTTACACGGTTTTAAATGGAAGAAACCATTTTTATTATCATGTATACATTATTTTTGAGTATCATTTTAATAATACCAATAATTTTTCAGTGAATGATCTAAAAATAATTGCAGTAACTTTTTTTAAAAAAAACCTTATTTTTTAAAACAAAAGTCTAGAGTCCTACATTTTTTGGCAGTGTAGATATCCTACACAAAGTTCAGATAACATGTGAATTAACTCTTATCAATTCAACAGTATGGTTAATCATTTATGTGAAAACAGTTTATCATATAATACAGAAAGTTTCTTTGTTACGACTCTAAACGCAATTTATCAAATGCCGAAATTGATGTCGAGTAATTGAATACACAAGGAATTCCTAACTTATCTATGGGAAGCAACCAGAAACAAGGAAGATTTTGTGAAATATGTTATGGATATTTTTAAAATTCCCTGAGAGCAGAGCATACATTATCATTCATCTTCAATTTCAGACTTTCTAGCTACAAAAAGAAAGGTGTTTACAAGAGGAAGAATATACAATTCATCGCTTTAATGAATGCAGGTATTGTATTTCCATATCCTTCGAATAAAAATTTTGAAGACATAGATTAAACTAGGCAAAGATACACAGCTTTTGGAATATTTCAGAAAAACATGAATGATAATTAATAGCAACTGGTTTCTATCAGATAGTAATATTCGTATGAAAAGAAAATTAATTATAATTTTTCGAAGCATATTTTGTGTATGGATTATTTTGAAATTAAGACATTAGGTTAACTATTTTTTTTGTTTTGTTTCCTCTTGAAGTTACTAAATATTTTGAATTTAGAGCATGGAAAAAATAATATGTGAAATTACAACCTGACTACCATCTGCATATTCGATTTCAACAGGACACTTACTTTACACTAGAAACAAGGTTAATATCTCCCTTTTATAGAATGAAAGCTTTCGATATCCTTAAACTTTTCTTTTGCCGATTTCAATTTTATAACAGTCTGTCGAGTGTATAAAATGATCAGCATGATCACCTGGCATGAATCCAACAGACCTCGAAACTTCCCTGAGGAGAGATGGGTTGCTTCTGTGCCAAAGTATCTTCTGTCAATTCTAAAGCTTAAGGCTTCTCCAGTGCAGATGTGGAAAAGATTGCCTCTGAATTTATATTATTCCCTTGTTGAATCCAATCCATTTCTCGCTCAGTCATTACATAACTAATGTAAAACTATCAGATCATTTTATAAAGCATGAAATATAAAAGTATTTTCTTCATTCTTACATCCAAGTATTGAATAATTTAAAAAAGTGATTAAATGGATTTTAAACTATTAAAATGATTAAAATATTTTAAATTAAATTTCCTTAGCAGTTATTATTATCAAACCAGTATGAGAAATCGCACTTTTTGTTAAAAAGACTGACTTTAACACATGAATTTAAATTATATACGTACGTTCATTTTTACTCTTTAAAAGCCATGACAAACTATTTAAAACTAATTAATTAATCATTAACTCAGAAATTCATTGATGTTAAAAATAAATAGCTTATTTTATATATTTTCTACTTGAAATGGTTTTATATAGAAAATATACATATTTTTATACAGTGAATCAAGATATTAGTAATTTTCATACCTAAATAATAAAAAGTATCTCCAATGAAGATGCACACATAATTATGTTTTTTGTGTAATGGAAAGCGATTGTACAAATTATTTTTTAAAAGCATAGAAAAATGCTTATTTATTTCTATTAATGTACAATTTAGTAATACCTACATCTGCAATGCCGTGTGTACTATATATTAAATGTATTATTTCTGAGCAATATAAATGTAAATTAATCTTTCTAAAGTAATATGGCATTTTTAAAAATAATTTAGGAAATATACTTTATTCTTCTAATAATATTTTAGTAGTTACTGAAATACATTTGCTTAGTTTATTGTTTATTAGTAGTGAATAATATTGCATCTTTTATCTTGATTATGTTTTATTGCTTATTAGTTCTCCTGATTTTAAATTGGCCTATCACTACAATATTTTAAATTTCATGGGTACTGCATTCAGAAAGAAAAATGTTCGATTACATTCATTGAAAATTCTAAATTACATTTTGGGTGGGACAGAATGCCTATCCAACCACATTTAGATCAGTGTCTAGGGTGACTGATTTGAAGGAAAAGAATCTTTTGAATAAGAAAGAAATTTATTTACAGTAAAGAATAAGGAAAATACATTCACAATTAAGACATGACTATTTACAACAGAGAAAAAAATATTACTTATAAATGCCACCAAGGATGAGGCCTAATTAATTGTTTCATGGTGAAACTACGTTGCGTTTTAAAGATGCATAATCGGAACGATATGACCCCCTCTATACCCATCTGGTGAGCAAATGCGTAGTTCGCTTTCTCTCAAATTTTTACGCCATGCGTCTTGGACTTTGGTTCAGAGGTATTTTGCAGTATCCGTAGTGACATCTATTACAACAAATTGGAACTAAATATTTAACATTAATGTCCGCTAATTAAATCCCCCTCCCCCACACATATATATATATATATATATATCTGTGTGTGTGTGCGTGTTTTATATATATATATATATATATATAGTTGTAGCTGCATTTGCGTGCACTAAATACAATGATTGATTTTTAAAATGTTAATTTTCAAAATTGTTTAAATCCAAAATAATTTTAAATTTCGATTCCAATACTAGTTTCGTTTCCGTAATTAGAGTCGTTTGGGTTTCGTTTACATAATTTTATTAATTATATTAATTTAGATTTGTTTCATTAATTGGTTCTATTTCATTTACTTTTCATTTCATTAATTAAATTTTAATTTCGATTTTTACATAATTAGTTTAATTTAAATTTTTGTGGAACAGGAAATGGGTTTTAATGATTTTATGGTTGTATTTATGCTTTTAGCTGGAATTAATCAGCATTCGAGCTTTTCCTCTAACTGCAAAATAAAAAATATCAAAAATTAAAAACTAATATTTTTTATTTAATTCAATTTTTTGGAATTATTCTTCTGGCTTACTTTTTCGAAAATTCCTTGTTTTTGCGGGTTGGGGAGATATACTTAATTATATTAAATGAATAAGATTATGCAGGAAGTTTATAATAGAAGTATCATAGCGCAGGGCCGCTGTGGGTAGCTTTGTGTCGAGAGCATTTAAAGAAGAAAAGCTACCGACACAACTGTTTTCTTATAAATATCATAAAAATATATATATATAAAATATCGTTTATGTGAAAATAAAAAGCGCAAGACCTGTCCCTTAGCGGATAGAGAATAAATTAATAGTGAAAAAGCAAATCTACAAATATTTTGTAAAAGTAAAAACCTAATTTATCTTATAAATTGTATTGTATGTAATTTTAATAACATAGATTTAACTGGCATCGAACTTAATCTAAGAATTAATAAGCATAGATCTGATATCAAAAAATTTATTAAAAAACAAGAATTTTGAATTTGAACTAGAACACTTTCAATGCCAAGGTTATGGGGATATAAATAATTTCATGTATCTATAACAAATTTAATATTTTTAAATATTTTCTGAAAACAGACAACTTTCGTAAGAAATTTAAAAGAAGTAAAGGAAAAGGGAGTAATTTTCAAATTAAATTTGAGGAATTGCTGAATTATTGTAATCTGGATCATAATAGCGAAAACATTCACAAAATTAGGAAATATATTTTTGGTCTTAGAAAAAGTAAAATTAAATGGTTAACAAATAATAAACTCGATGATTTTTAATTCAAAATTTTTTTACACTGAATGTGTAATTTTTTATCTTATTGAATTTAAGCTTAATATTGAAAAAAAAAACGATTTATTAATCAATAATGTTAATAATTTAAATATAGAGTTCTGTGTTATAAAACTTTTAGAATTGACTATGAAAAACTAAAGTTACCCGAAATTTTGCATATTAACAAAGATTTCCTTCCTTTAAATTATGATACAATAGTTTCAATAGCATTCAGTTATGCAGCAACTTTAAAGAAGAAAAAAAAAAAAAACGCAACTACAATTACTATTGTAAAATTTTAAATAAAATAAGCAAAATAGACTGATATTGTTATAAAGAAATTTATAAAGACTGTGTGGATGCTGAAAAAGGACATGTAATAACAGGGTATTTAAAAATTATAGATTCTGCCTATTTAAGGGATATAATGGGAAAGGTAACAAAATTTAAACTAAGAGAAAAATTAAACAATAAAAAAGTGATGATTTCTATCGGACATGATTTAGATATGTTTATTTCTAAAATATCTAGAAAATATAATTGGCCTCTAATCTTAACTCTAAAATTTTCAAACATTTATTTTTCTCACAATTTAATAAAATTAAAACAATTTGTAATAACAAAACTTCATTTATATAATCAACAAATATTTTTATTAAAAATTCAAACTACAATGATTTTCCGAAAAACTACAGCAATATCAATATTGTAATAAAAAAAGAAATTCTGCAATATTAGTAAAATAGATGGCGCTCATAAACTACATTTATCTTTATATACATTGTATTACAATTAGAATGGAAGTTCGGTAATATGGTGTAAGTTTTCCTGCAACTGGTAAGGTCTTTCTTTTTTTGTTTTCTCAATTAATTAATTGGGTTGTTCGTTTATATTTTGGTTGAATATTCTTATGTAGTTTTATTTTATATATTTTTGTTTCATTTGGTGATGTTTTTTAATGTTTTGCTTTGTTCTTCTGTTTTTTGCTTTTTAAATTGGGATGTGAAATGAAATTCAATTTTCAGTTTTCTGATACACATTTTATTTTTCATATCCTTAAACAATTATGAAAGGTCGTATATTTGCAAATAAAGCATATTACCTCGAAATTTCTTTACCGTCAGGACTCAAAGTGAGCCAAACAAAGTCTAACAATTCTCAAATAGTTCAAATTGGTATTATGAATATGAAAATTATCTAAAAGTCTTTTTGTTTAGTTTTCAGCCATTCATTTTATTCTATATATCATTGCAATTCATCAATTTATCAAGCATTTTTATTTAATTCCTCATTTTAATAAACTTTGATTAATTTGCATTACAAAGAGGAGGTATTCTAATTGATATGCTAATGCGCAATATTATGAACTCTTTTTAAGCATCTATCAAACTGTAGTAATCATAGTTCAGACTGAAGTATGTCATATATATATTTATAACATTTGAAATACCATTCTTACTTATAAGATTTGAAAGTGTAAATATTTCTTAATTTAATTTGCAAATGAAGAATTCTATAGATGAACCATATCACTATTTTTATGCTTTTGATAGAATTAATAATTCATCTGCTATTGAAAACGTTTTGTTTACAAAGTTGTGTGAGTAAATTGAGATTAATCGAATTAAATTAGAAATGAGGTGATGCTTTTAATAATTAAAAATCTGCATCAAAATGCAGACCAAAAATTCAAAGATTATTCTAGTCTTCAAAACTGAATTGCAAGATAATAATATTCATACTTTAATTTCTGCTATGGTTATTTTCAGATTTGAAATAATAGCCTTAACGGCAAAATATTTTTTGAATTCCATTTCATTGAATGGAAATAAAATTGCATGAAATATATTAAAGAAAAATCTGGGTTGAAATTTTCGTGTCAGAATCTTATTATGCTTATAAATAGCAAGTCTATTTAAAAATAGATTGTTTTTACTTCATAAAGTGGAAGCCGTTATTTCTTGAACTATTGCAACTTCACATATTGTTCAAATTTAAGGTTTTTTTCTTCTAATAAGTTAGTTAGATGCATGAAAATACCTTGACTTTTTTGTAGAGAGATTGTAAAAGGTTTGAAAGACAAAATTTTTTCACAGCTTTCAGACAAAATACTTCAATGGATAAATTAATTTTCTTACTTTCATCTAGAAAGAAATATATTCATCCATAAAACTATAAAATTTGCTGATATATTTAAATGCAGATTTAAGGAATTAATTCATTTTTTCATACTTTAAATGATGTTTTCTGTAACTTTAAGTAATGATGAGGCAACTGAATCCTAAGAAATTGCTGTCAGAAAGAGCACATCAACAATATTTATAATATATGTTCCATACGTTTAATAATACTTTCACATGTGATTTGGAGACAGACTATTCGAATTTGTCCAAAAACTTTAGTTAACTATTATGTCAAAGTCAATCCATTGCTTATTTCTGACACAAAATCATTCAAAATTAATGGAGTGTATCTGTTATCATTCAATCTAAAGTTGTGCATGATTGGTAGCTTTTTGTGCAAAGCACAAAAAGCTACCAATCATGAAGATGTATCCAACTAGTATGAAGAAAGGAATTTTTGTTGTTCCAAAAGTGATAGGTTTACAGTTAAGTACCTACGTCTCAAACACCCTAACCTTAATGTGAACCAATTACATTTTATAGGAAAGGCATATTTGATAATATCGTGGATTGAATGTAATTGTAAAATTCTAGACGTTGAACATGCATTTGTGTAGGATGAGGTTATAGTCCAATAACAGCACTGTTTTGCAAAAGATGTTTAATAGAAGAACGACACAGGACAGGTACACAAACATTTAGGTTAAATGATTAACAGAATGATAGTGATAAAACAGAGATAGTAGAACAGCATCATATTGTCAGCCTCTCTCAGCTGCACTTCAACTCGTCAATCGCCAAGCTTGTCTGAGCTTCAAGTGACTGGGTGTTTTGTGCGTCCGGGCTCGTACTACGGCAGCGCCATCTGCGTATAGCCGGGGAAGGCACGTCATGCTACATTTGTTAAAATATATGTCTTATTCTTTTTATAGACTCCAAAAATTCTGTATAGTTACCAGTTATTGAATTGAAATATAATGAAGGATTTAGATTGATGAATTATGGGCTGATTTCTCTTACACCAACAAAGGCGTATTTGAAAAATACAAATATCAATATAGAATATCATTTTAGCATCACATTTATAATGACTCATATTCCTTGTTATTCTACATCAGGATAAAATTGTAGCAGTTTCACTAAATCGTTTTCCAAGATTATATTTTTAATTAATCAAAGGAATTCAGAAAACTACATTTGTACCCTTCTGCATTTTATCTAGCATTAAGACTACATTCAACACACTCATCAGTATATGAAAATTTCTTTGTTATTGAAATGCGTTATTCTGTTACAAAGCACATAATTGAGAGCAGATATTTTCTTTCTGAGTTGGAATTCTGTATTTTTTAAATAAGTATCTATCTTTATAAATATTCGATATTGCAATATGGAACCATTGCATTATTGACTCGATATTTTAAACGAAAGGCAATGAAATTTTGTTTGACGGAAAAAAATATAGTTCTAAAAAAATCTGATAGATGACGCTCTTATGGTTCACATTGTCTAGAGATTTGAGAATTACTTATATGTGACATATGTGCCACACCACTGGCATATAAACGCTGGCTTTCAGCTCTCTGCCAGTATGCTTCCTCATAACTCTAAACTATGAAGGGTCGCACTCAGGGACTTTTCTGATATCGAAACATTTTTATATAAACAATGACGGAGCACTTTTAGATATCAGGAAGTTTCGATCATCTCTTGACATAAGGGTAACACGTCTTCCCCGTTGTCTGCACGTCCTGCTTCGGGAATACTGGTTCTTCATCTGTTCTATGTGTGAGATGAGTAAATGTGCTCTCTTGGAAAAAGGTTTTGTGCTAATGAAGGTGATGCGCGAATAGCTTATACGTACTCTTGGCCTTAGTTGGCGCTTTCAAAAACAAGAGACTTAATCTGTACTGAAATCGCTCGACTGGTCATCGTACTGCTGTCCGTACAAGAAAACTTAAGTGCAGCAGTTTTCACCTGCTGACGTAGAAGCACTTGAATCTTTCTTATTTTATCTATTTCTTGCCCGGATGGAAGAAATGTACAACGAGTGGTCATGTAACATTCCGTGATCTGAGAAACACATTTGCGCGATTCTATAAATGCGTAAAAAAGGTCACTGTGTGGTACGGATTGGACCTGTAGTATATATAGTTGGTCGATTTTTCTTCGAAGATATCACAATTGCGGGTCCCATCACCTACAACGTTCACCTACAACCGTCACCTACAATGGATCACTATAGCAAAATTATATCCTTCGCGTACTTCAGCTGCTTCAGTTTATGGATCGCACAATATCTATGCAAGATAGCGCTCATCCAAGCATTGCTACTCCTGTGAAACTCTTTAAATTGTGGTCATAGCGTTCCTAAGATATAAACAAGTGTGATGTCTGATTTTGGGTGGGGTGGAATACTTGAAGACTGTTCTTTTACGGCGGATGGATTGAGAAACTAGCAGACTTGAAGACAAGCATTACATTACATCAGGACAGATGCCCTCAGGTGAGCATGCCGTTTTCTCCTTCCAATTCGTAGAGGGACAGGTTGGAGGGCATGCATATATTTTAGTCTTAAATACCCATCAATTAGGTGTTTATTCCCTGAAGCCTTTTTTGACCGTATCACAGTTGTAGCTGTAAACGTATATTCTTGTCTTATCGCTAATTAATTTTTAACAAACCCCTGAACTCTACTATTTTCTTTTGGATAATAATATTCCTGTATTTGAGGAATCCATTTTTGGCCGTCTATTGACGCATTTCAAAACTTTTTTTTTCCAAATAAAATTCCATTGCGTCACAATTCTTCTGCTAACATATCAAGTCATTCTGACATGCAGTTTTAAAACTATCGATTTTTAAATCATAACTTTACTTTAAATCATCCTGTAAGTACGTGTGTTCTTTCATTTCTTATTATATTATGCATATATTCACCAAATTCAATTAATTTTTCTTTAATTAACCTTGTGAATGTTTTTTGAGTAATGAATATAAATTAAAAGGGACAATAAGCCTTGTCTTATCTCAAAGCAAACACAAATATCTCGGAGTAATGAATGCGTTTTAAACGCAATATTTATGCTGATTAATTTTGAATTCCTTGTGCTTATGCTTCCATTTTATAATACAATTTACACTAGAAGTATCTTAAACGTTTGCTTATTCCGGAGGAATAAAATACTTACAAAAATAAAATATTAAATTGAAGATAGATATAAAAATGAAAAAGAATGAAAATCTGCAATTTTTTATTCTTTAAAACATGCAGATTTTAGGATCTATAAATTTTAATATCTGCATATTCTTATGATTAAGTACCTTGAAATAAATAACTATAAATCTGCATAGTTATTCAAATTTCATAATTTGTTTTTATCAAAGTTTCACAAAATTAATCCTAATAACCTTCAGAATCATAATTATCGTTTCAATCAGGGAGATAGAGCAGATTATAACATTTTTTAACTTTCTAGAGAATGATTATTAATGATCCAAAATAGAAAAATTTGGACTTTCAAGTACCTGTTATGCCAAAAACAAACTAAAATTTCTGAAACAAAGTTTTAATTCATTTGGTTAAACTAATTTGACTTTATTTTGTAAGTTTCATATTTATGAGAATGACATATTCTAAATTATCTTTTTACTCGCTGTCTAAATTGTATACTTGAGATTTAAAATTATGTGAAATTATTTGTTTCTAATGAAAATAAAGTATTTTAATAATTATTGGGATTTAAGAGAACTGTCTACAATTTCCAAATAATCTAACTTGTTTTACTGTAGAAAAATGTAAACTGTTTATTGATTTAATTTTTCAAATTATCTTTCCTATTCAGAAAATTTATTTTTTAAGTAATTTATTTATAAAAATAATGTTTTTTATTTAATTTTTAATATTTAAAAAAAAATTACGTTCAAAGGATCCTCTTAATGATTTTACTAAATTAGGTATCCGTTTTGAAATATCTAAATTAGTTTCAGAGAAAAAATGTACTTAAGAATTTCAGTCTTTTTTTTTAAAAATAAAAAATAAAATACGCTTTTTTTTTAGTTTTTCTATTTTTAAAACTTTTTCAAATCGATATTTTTAAAACCAGCTGCCTAACTCTAATAACTCATATTTCTGCCGAAACAAATTCTATAAGTTGAAGAAAAATATATTTGAATTATAGCATTATGAAATACATATGATCTCCGAAGAAAGTGAATTCAAAAAATCAGGTTTCAAATTCCTCATAGTAATATTATATCTATACTAATTTGTATCAAACCAGTTAATTTTCTCAATTACAGTTAAGCAATTTTTAGTAAGAAGTTAATTTTATAATATTTTATTATTTTATAATTATTACTATAATTTAACTTATCAATAATTAAAAAAAATGTACATTCCTGATTTTAGAATTCGGGACCATTGTGTCCGTAGCTGTGAAAAATGACCGCTAGACCAAAATGTACCCTCGTGTCCAGAAGTTGTTACCTGGCATATGAGCTTATCACCACATTACTCTCCTTCCACTGAGGTGGATATAAGACGAACGATGTCATCGCACCAAGTGTTTTTGGCTGGCGAACAAAGTTTAATCACGCCAAAGGGTATGGTGGGTGTCGAAAGTTTTTAAAATTTTTGCTTCGCCAATCGTTATGGCGATTTTTGCTACCAGTAGAGAGTGCCACGAAGGTTGCTTTTGTTGATTCAGTACCAGAGTTACCAATGTGATTTCAGTTACAAGTCCCCTTGCAAAATTGGGGCACGTAGACGAGAGACATGGTCACCAATGTCCATTCTGGAAGTTCGAACTCAGGATCATTGGGTTCGGAGCCATGTCACATAACAGCTTGATAAAAATGTACACTCATGCCCGGAAGTTTTCTGGCTTATGAACTTACCACCACAAAGTAATGTCTAAAAGTAAGAATGATCTACATATTTAAACGCTTCTTTATTATTATATTAAAGAATTATTCTCGATTTATTTCTCTCAAATGTTTATTAAAAGTTAATAACATTTGTAAACGATATAAAGACTATAAAAACTTAAAAAAAACTATTTGAAAATAACAAGTTTCTACAAGGATGAATTAAATCAGAATGAGCATGATATCATCTGCATAAACATTTATAATCACTACATTCTTACTAAAACAAGTGTTAGGAATATTATATCTGTAAGATATTTTAAGAAATGTTCTATAGTATTATTGAATATCTTTAAGGTAGTTGGAATGAATCCTAGTGTAAATTCAGTTAGATCATTTGCTGAGCTTTATAAATAAATATAGGCGGCTATATTTATTTATAGATATCATAAATAAATATAGGCAGCATCACTCCCAAATGCAAAAATGACCAGAAGAAAAATTAAAATGATTAAAAAAGTAAAATTATTAAAAGATGTTGGGGAAGAAGTATAACCTATAAATGCTGTGAATTTTAAGTATGTATGCCCATTGTTTATAATTAAAACAATTTAAATGCTTTTTCCTAAAAAATGATTTTTATTCTTTAATTTAAGCCTATTATTTGAATAATAATGTCATAAATTTACTAAATATTTTACGATAAGTAAAGTTGTAAAATTTGTATTTATTATCAAAGCCATATACTTGTAGTTCATTCCCTCGAGAAAACTATGTAGTTTACTTTAGTATAAGTTGTATTAGGATGAGGATATTAGTTCTTGGTGCAATTTGAAGTTTTATAAGAATTTGCTTAAATTTTATCAATTAAATGCCAATTTTTTAAATGCATTAAGGTTTATTACAAATTTTAACAATATATTACTATCTTTGAATAGTCGTAAACTGGGAAATATGATTAAAGAAGTTCTCCATCATGTTTTTCTAAAAAAGTGCTCTGAATGTGTTCGGATACCTTAACACAGAATGATTAGTGAGAATATCAAATTCATGAGATAGAATATATATTTTTAAAATTATTTATAATAGTCCTGCACATTGCATCAAATGTTGTAAATGTGGTGATTTATCAGTAAAAATATAAGATAGAGGAGCTGAAAAGGGCTTGGTTCTTGACATCGCGTCCGCTGAAATAATTTTCTATCTCACGAATTTTTTTAAAAATAATTTTTAACATTTTTTGAGGATCCAGACAGGTTCAGATATAATTATAAACACACAATTTAAAATTAGTTATTGATTTTAGTCACTTTAAGGTGTGGAAGTTGTAAATAAGAGAAGAATGTTAGTACTTAGAATTAATACGAGAAGAATTTTTTTCAATTTTTACTTTAAAAATACATCTTTTTCCACAGTATGTCATTAATATATGTTTAAACTCATTTCAGTGAAGAAAATTATATTGCACTATAACTATTAATATTATTAATCAATTAATATGTAATAAGTTAATTAGTATACTTTATTAAAACATAATATTTTAAATTCTAATTTGTACAGAAACACAATTTTTATTGGAACTTGCCTAATATGAGTCATCATATTTTCTACCTCAATCAAGTTATAAAAATATTTAGTTTTTTTTAAACAATTTTTTATCAACAATGAATAGTATAAGCGAATTTTTTTCTGTATTTTTAACTCTTAAACAGCTATTAAAAATTTATTTCTATAAATATAACTTTGATTAAGCCACAGCATATCTACTGTTTCATACAAATTAATTTGATACATAAATAATTGTATTTTATTAATTTTTATGTAGAATAAGGATTGTTTGAATGAAGCAACATAATGGAAATATATAATTCTTTATGAGATTAGTTTTTTCAAGAAACGAAACTAGAGTTTTTCGTGATAATACCATATGACAAGAAAAGTCCTAATAACTCTAGAAATATTCCAAATATTGACAATATAGTGGTATCGCTTGAAAGCTAAAGAATCAGAAAACATTTTGAAACAATAAAATATATCCGATATTTTGAACGATTTCGAAGCTTCAAGCGTGTATGAACAACTTAATTGTAAATAAATATTAAGTAATAAACTACATTCAAATAAAAGAAATAATTCAAAAAATATTAGGCTTAAGTGATCTATCTCCACCGGCGAATTGTTTTGTGAAATATTATGATTTAAATTCCATAATTTTTTAAACTGAAAAGTGAAA
Source organism: Argiope trifasciata (assembly GCA_026543055.1). Classification (NCBI taxonomy): domain Eukaryota; kingdom Metazoa; phylum Arthropoda; class Arachnida; order Araneae; family Araneidae; genus Argiope; species Argiope trifasciata. The sequence continues at coordinate 52,680 of JAPMOQ010039127.1, forward strand.
AGCGAAACTAATTAAAAATTATCATTTTATTCAAAAATGTGATGAAATCATAAAACTAAAGTGCTTAGATGTGCTATGAGGGGTAATTATAAAATAAATGCAATTAAATTTTAAATTTTCTATCAGAATCTCATTTTTCTATGGATTTACTTTGATCTCTATATTTTCGAGGAGATAATCAGTTAAATTGTGAAATTAAAAATAACATTCTTAAAATAGAAATATTATTACTGAGAAATAGTATATTTCTATTTTATAATTATATAAACAATGTACAAATTCGAATATTCATTTTTAAAAATGTAAACCCTTAATTGAATACAATTTTCTTGGTATAAACATTTTATATGACTATATCGAATTTGAAGAAGTAATACTGAAGAGACAAAATATTTTGTAAACAGCGCTGCAAAGTCAGCGTCATCTCATGAATGTCCCATATAAGGCTTAATAATTTAGATGTGTTTACCTAATTGCTATATCGTATTGCTATATAAAAAATGAGAATAATTTAATAATATCTCTAAATAGTTGGTAAGCCGATGTTCTGGTATAGAAGCAGCCGTGATTTATGTATCCCGGGTTCAAGCATGGTTATTCTTCATCTGTTCTATCGGTGATAAATGTAAATCCTCCTTCTGTAAAAAGGGGTTGTGCAAGTGAATGCGATGCTTAAGTAGCCAAGACGTACTCTTGACTTTAGTTGGAGCTTCTAAAAGTAGGAGACGTACTCTCAGCTTAAAATTGCTGACTTCGACAGGAGATTTGTTTAAATGACAAGTATTATTAGAAACAACAATAATGGATAAAGAGCTCTAAGATAAAAAAAGTCTTAATGCCAAAATAGAAATCGTAGAAACACAGACTGCAAGAATGAAAGGAGATAAAACCATATCATATATCACAAGGAACAAAAACAATTGGAACATTTGTTATAAAAAATTAAAATACATTTAAAAATACTCATATTTTAATTTACTTACATATTTTCTATCTGCTATTTGCATTTTTGATGTCGGAATTTGAAACTTAGACTATAGAGTGAACCTCTACCCATTTTCTTGTGTGTCAATGATTCCATTTGGAACAATTTAATAAAAAATCAGTCACAAAGTTTTTTAGAATATTTTTACAAACTCAAAGCACATTGAGCATTAATTTATCTCCTTTCTAGCTTATTTCTTTAAAAAACTGTGCCCTTTATCCATTTTTGTGCACATGAGACTTTTTTATAAATATTTGCTAGACGTTAATAAATAATAGAATTTGTGTATTTTTTGCAGAGATAAGTTATATATATCAAAAATTACAATTACCTGTTGATAATTATAGCGTGGAGTTAAACTCAGTTACTTCAAAAATCAAAATAAAAGATAGACGTTCCGTCTTTGAATCTTTCACTAATATAAATGAAGGAATGTTAAAATTAGTATATTTCTCAGAATAGGAGTAACTTACTAACAATTTATCCAAACAAAGCTTCTAAATAGACAGAGGCGTTTTCAGGAATTTTCAGGGCGCAGATTTTAAGAGCCAAAAATGTAATATTTGTGATGAATGGTTGAGAGTCCCGCTCTCTCTTCTCTAGACAGCTATTCAGTTCAGCTTTTGGGGGTTCATCCATCACCTTTCGCATTCTTCACTTTTTTATCCTTCCCCAAAATAAGGATCATGGATCTATAGCAGAAATCGAAAACCCTCTAATACTTTTGCGTGCTATACTATGATTGAAGGAGGATAGAAGAAAATATAGTTGTATATAGATAAATGTGTTTGCAAAGTATCCAAGTCTTTCATTTATAGATATGCATCCAACAAAGAAATAGTTAGTATTAGGTGCATGTAAGACATTTATTAGTTTAAGTTTATCAATTAGAAAAGTTCATAAATAAACACATTAAATGCAATTAACTGTTTATTTAATTGATCTATGCATAATATTCATGCCCGTGAATTTCACATCTCATTTATCATGCAACATGTTTGTCAAGGAAATCTCTTGACTGGTTTTATTGGGAAATTAATTCTGTATTATTAGGGTAACTATTATTAAGTAGGATACGTAGGATATTGTTAGGAAAATTATACCTAACTTTTTTTGGCTGCTTTTAGCTTCTAGCACACAAGTTTATGATTTTTTTGGTAATCTTTTGATAGTGTTTCAAATTCTATTTTTCTAATTTTAATTAAGATATTTTACCAATATAAATGAACTTATGGCACACACCTTATCATCATCAGAATACCCAGTTGGAAATGAAGCATAAAAACTGCTGTTTGATACACGTTAAATAAGAAAAATTATATAAACAAATGGACAAAAATAGTAATGATCAAGTATTGACTTAATTTTGAACTTGTTTTGTTTTCTTTTGAAATCAAATTCTTTTTTTAACTGTTTTAGCTTTAATGTTTTGCTATTACTTTGTATTGATAAAAAATTATTTGTATCATTTGGAAAATTAAAAGGATTTATCAGTGTAAAAAATAAAAAAAGTAAAAAAAAAAAATATCTGAAGTAATTTGTAATGAAGAAGAAAAGTTTCAAAGGATAAACAAGCCAGCGGAGATGTTAGAAGTATTTTTGAAAAATAATTAAATGTTCTAACTGCCGAAAGTCGAAGAACATCTCCTATTTAATTTTTTTAAAGAAATATTCTAAAAATAATTTTTAAAAATTAAAAAGACAGAAATTATGAAACAATGAATATATTTTACAAACTACCATAATATAATTTGTTGATATAGTCAATAAATATTAAGTCTTCACTAAAAATAAATGGCCTTAGATTTCTTAATCACATATATTGCCTTCATTAGGGCAGGTTTCCTCTAGGATAAATATTCAGGTTGTTATTCCAAAATACATGTTTTTCTGATATGTAAAGGTATCATCATGCGTTAAATGACATTCTTATAGTATGAAATTTATAAAGGGAAATCATATTCTAATTAGAATATTAGTCATTATTAGGATATAGGAATGCCCTAAAATTGCAATATCTAGAAATAATTGAACCACAATCGAAATACAACCATAGAATCAACAAAATGTTATTCATACTTGCATTAGTCGCCTCTTTCAGAAATTGGGTAAGCAAAAAATGTAGTTAAACTAAATTGCTATTTAAAAACAAAAAGTATTAAAATTCAGCAGTGTTGAAAATATTGATTTAGTAATATTTGCAATTTCCCAAATGAATCATTGCTTGAATAAGCAAAAGGTCTAGATTGCATGATAGTTCCAAACAGATCTATAATTTAAGAATCAAAATACCAGATTCATACCCCAAAGCAATCCGATTTCGTCAGAGATTACATCATCTCATTTCTGATTCATCATAAATAAAAGTTATTGCAATAGGTACCCAAGACAATAGGAAATAGTGGTTTCAAAGCATCGAACAAGAAAAAAAAGGAAGCAACAACAGATGTCTACTCAGATAAATGCCGCATTACTCCTGGATTCATCGTATACATAATGCAATACCCTTACATCTACTTTTCGTGATAGACATGTCTGCAGATTGCAGCCATAATCAGGATTCCAACAGTCTCTAAACAATTAGTTCTGTAGCCATTCCCTTTACTTCAGAGCTGCTAGAAATGGAGAAATAAGCTCCTGCTATTACGGAAGAAACCGAAAAGAGAATTGCTAGGAATAATTTCATGGACGGACAAAGATAAGTAACATCTTGAGCAGAATGTGTGGCAGATGTAATATGTAGTTTATCTTGCTAAAATAAAATGATCTGTCGAGAGTCCAGAGAGTGAATGAAGTTCCACAATAAATAGAAAACATTGAAATGTCGAGAAATGCAGGGAAAAAGTCATTTTAAAGAGTTTCTGTATTAATTGGAATAAATAATTAAACAGAAAAATCACTATCTTTTAAAAATATGTTCAAACATTTTCTTCTGTACTTATAATTGATTAACCGACTTCGTTAATCAGTTTATTCACAGAGATATTATTCAAATATATTTTAAGCTTCAAATATATAGTCATAGAACTTGATAGCAATATAAATCCTTTTAATACAAAATATTAACACTATTCTATTCAGAGGATTATATGTCGTTCTAATTTTTTTATAACCTAAATTGAAATTCTAATTCTGAATAAAATGGGAGTAATTACATTTCAATTAAAACCAGAAAATGACGAAATCAAAAAGGATTTTAAAAAATATGAATTATGAGTGCAGAATCTAAAATAATTCAGTCTAATGTGCTCTAGAACATTTTTCTCTAATTTATTGTTTTTAAAAAAAATCAATATCAATTTATCTAATCCATATTTAAAATCAGCTTTTAAATTTCTTTCCAAAATATTTGAATGAATTAAATAAAATATATTTGATTTAATTCCTTCAAAAAATGCACTTCTGAAAAAGTTATCATATCTAAGTTTTATACACTCTTTGGATCCCAGGAGTCATGTTCAGTGATATGTTCTTGACATTGTGGCATTGCATCTTTTCAATAATCGTAGCAATTGCAATCAAAATTTGAAATTTTCAATATCAGTATATTAGAACCAACCAAAATACGTACTTTTTAATCATCCTTGCATAAACTTTAGGGTGAGATTGCAGTATTTCCTTTAAAGGGCCATTGGGGTGGTGTAAAATCGTGCGATTGTATAAAACTGTACTTTTCACTTCCAGAAACATATTTCTCTCTGAAAAATATATTTGAATTAAATCTGATAGGATTGATAGAATGGTCTGGCTTGTAGAAATCCAATACAGTAACATTATTTGATGATTTCTTCCTAACAAATTATTTGCAAAACTTGATATGTGTGTGGGATATATTGTAAATAATATTTTCTTTGTAGACAAATCTAAATCTTAAAGGTGAAATATTGTGTTGAGCAATTTATTTACATAGGTTTATAATATTATTCACATGAGACACAAACCAATCTTGTTATGTTATACAGACGCTTTTCTTCTCTGCCTCTAATTTTTTTGTCTACTGCTTTATTTCTGATTCTCTATTCTACTACATATTTTTCAAGATTATTTAACTTTAAGTCCTTTTTTCTTAAAAATACAAAAAAAATAAGAAATAATTTAACAATAAAAAGGAATGAATCAACCTTAATGGTAAAATAACATAAAATAAACTAAATTTCAATTTTAAGAAGAAATTTTCTGATAGATTTACAGTATAAAAACTCTGAGGTATGATGCAAAACTAAAACAAAAATTATTTAAACGTAGCATTCATTTTTAAGGCCTTAATTATTTCCAGGTTTATCTTTCAGTTATCATGGTATAATTTATTATTTATTACGCTCTTAATTATTCATTTACTTTATTACATTTTCATTCCATCATAACAGTGTCATTTTGCTGCTGTTATCATTCTGTTATAATTGTTGTAGAAGAATGAAAATTAGGAGTGTTTAGTTTAGCTATACATGCAGCCTCTATCCTTCAAGAAACATTGGGGATAATTTAATATCTAAAGGCAACATATTATTTGCATCATTTCGAGCATTGAAAATGTATAATGGTACAAATTTCACTGAATATATGGTTTCAACCAAAGTTTTCAATTATAAACTCTCTATACGAATCAATGTCATATAAGAAAAAATAAATGGTAAGCTGTTGATCAAAATATATTTTATAAAAATAGAAAAAATGACATATTTCCGTTATTTTCAAAGTATTTACGAGATTTTAAGCTGGAAAGAGTCAATTAAACCACTTGTAAATCTACATAATAATTTTATTCAGAGATAAAATAGAAAAAATGATAGAAGCTGCAAGGAGGACAATGTGGTGACTTATGGCTATATTTCAAATAGCAGCTATGGGCTAAATCGTTGGAATTGATGAAATTAATATGAGCAAATCTTTATTACAGAATTATAATCAAATATAACAGAGAATGTTTATTGATTCCTCGAATTTTTAAGGCTTATTTTTTTATTAATAAGTTGAAAGAAGGGGTATGAAAAGATCATGTTTAAGAGTAAATATAATATATATTGGAGAGTTGAATAATTTCTCTCCTTGATTTATGATAGTAACTGTTTTTAGTATCTGTTTATAAATACTGTACGCAAGTTGGAAATTCATTGTATGTTAATTCACTGAACTGTAAAGAACTTTATTTTTCCTAGCGTGAAATATATCAAATTACTTGCCAAAAAAAGGGTATTTGAGGGGAGTTTTGATGTAATATTTTATTGAAAAAAATCCGCAGTTGAAGCTCACAGAATTCTTCTTCAAACTTATGGCGACCATGCTCTATCCGAAATAATTTGTAGATTTGTTTATGAATTTCATCTTAATGATTTTGATTTTGAAGTTAAGAATGCTCTGGAGCAAAGAAGTTTCAAAGCAAACAGTTGGAAATATGAATTACTGGTCATGAAGATTCATGTCAAACACTATCTGAATTGCAAAATCATTAGAAGTTGATCACACAACTGTTCCGAAGCGTTTGGAAGCATTGAGAATGATTCAAAAACAACTTGAATGAAGGATTCGCTTGTGAACTGCTTCAACGGCAGAAAAAGAAAGTGTTTTTGCATCATATTGTAAAAGGTAGATGAATAATGAATACACTAAGATAACCTTAAGCGTAGAAAATTGTGAAGGAAAAAACGTAATACATTATTAACATCTTCAGAAAAACCGAATATACCTAATTCCAAGCATCTGCTCTCTATTTGGTGGGATCAACTGGGTATAGTTTATTATGTACTACTCAAACCAAACCAAACATATATAAAACATATACAATATATATATATATATATATATATACTAGTTTATTAATTTAAAAAAAAATTCAAAGGGATGGAGTTTAATTGTGTAACTGAATAAATTTAACCATACCATTTGCATATTATCGAAAATCTGCAGAAGAAATATTATTATTATTTTTCAAATAATATTATTTAAATATTATTATTTATCAAAATCACGTTACTGATTTTTAGAGTATTTTTTATTTAAAGAAATAATCAATAAATAAAATCCATGTCAGAAAATGTATTTTATCTGCTTCATGATTCCCTACAAAACATTCATGCTGACATAAATTAAAGAAACACAAACATTAACAATGTAAGGTCAAACTCATGTATTACAATGACATTTAGTTTTACGAAATGGTAACATCTTATTCACCTGCTCACAACATATATTATCGGCAAAAAGATGAAACAATTATTTATTTATTGCTATTTTGAGTAACATGAAAAGCATGTAATAATGATTTCGTAAAAAAGGGAATTAAAAAGTTTTATCTGAAGAGATTTTTTCTATAGAACCCTCCTACGAAACCAAAAACAAATATTGTTTATAGCTACATTCAGCGTTCCTACCTCTTTTTATGTCCTTTTTACTCAGCGGGCGGCAGGAATTGACGAGTTCATTATTGGAGGCTGCTAAAAACAAATTGCACCATTTCTATTTTCTGTCGTATGCCGATATCACGCAGCAGCTACATCAAGGACGCCTAAAGGGTGCTATAAGTCATCATAGCTTCTTCTGTGATGCCACTCGCAACATACATCACACATAACAACCCAGTGGAATTCAGACATCGTTATGTTTGTGCTCTTTTATTCGGTCTTCAACGCGTTCTCTTAATATTGATAAATTAATTACTTCTAAATACTCCATTAAAGCAGACAGCTTTCCAAAGCTTTTTTTTAAATTGGATGTTTTATTTCTTATTTTTCTTTAAAGCATTCGTGTTAAGAACTTTTTATTTATTTAGAACCATATTTTCCTAACACTCTTCATGAATCTCTCTCTCTCTGTATATATATATATATATATATATATATATACAATTTTCGTACCGCTTAACAAACATTGAACAGTTTTTTAGCTGCACCATTTATATCTCATGAATGGTTGTTAATCATATTTGATTAGTTATAATTATATAAGGAAAAAATATTGAATAAAACTACAAAATTAACTTAAAATGCCTTATAAGAAAGACATTTTCTTTATTCAATCTAGTCAATCAATACATTGCTCCTCCAAAGTCATTACACAGATCTTTCAATGCTCAATCAAGTACATTCAATGCGCGCTTATGCGCCATAATACATTCATCCCATATATAATTTTAGATGCTATTGAAATTTTGACCATGTTTAATACTATTTCGAAATGTTACATGTCACTTGTTCAGAATGTCCAATAGTGTTGACTTCTCATGACCGGAAAATCCCCTGAAAATTAAGGCCAAACACATGCTACAATTTAACACCAAAGACGCAAAAAACCCTTTAAAAACAACACCAAAGGAAGCAAAAATGTATACAAAAATATATAAAATAAAACTACTTCAAAATATTCATCCAATGATTAAAAATATTCAACTCAATTTGGTGCAGTTTTGTTCTGTGTCTTCGCTGTTAAATTACTGTATATGTTGGACTTAATTTTGAGGGGATTTTCGGGTCACGAGGGGTCAATACTGTTGAAAATTGCCTGATTCCTCACAGAACAAATCCCTTATATCGAATCCATGCCTGAGGGTGCCCCTTGAAAAAATCTTCAGGCCGGATGATAAGTTTACATTTAACCTTCAAGCGGGCGCGGCCGTAATACCAACATGAAAGGTAGCACGTATTTCGAACAAACTCTATAGTAAATTGTAAATTTTCAAAAGCGTAACTATTAAAATTACATTGTAAATAGTATAGGATTAATAACTACAATCACTTTAAACATTTTTTTACTTAAAAATAAGCAGAAACCATATAAACACAGTCTAACTAAGAAACTAAGAAATTTGATACTCTTTAACATAATCGAAATAACAGGAATTTTTCTTAAAACTCCTAAAATTAATCAACAAAAAATTAGCATTCATTTCGAGTTCATGAAAAAAATGTGGTAAAAAATGAAAAAAAAAAAAAAAAAACAGCAAAAATCATATTTTTCTAATAAATATATACATTGGGTTTTTTTATCAATTATTATCATTAAACTAGTCTTTGTTCTATTATTTTGCCCATATAATGATTTTAACTCAATTCATTTATTTGTAAGGCTTTGTATTGAATACAAATGGCATTGAAAGACGACGGAAAGATCTCTGGAGAGCTACATTATTTCTCCTCACATTTCATTCAGTGGAAGCAGTAAATTTCCGCATATTTGATTTTAAATAGAGTTGTTTATATTTAACAATTATAGACATCGAAGCTAATATATATTAAAGAAAAAAAGGTGGGAATAGTTGATCTTTAATCTTAAGACATTCCTAAAAATATTTTATATGAAATTTCATGGTGGTTGCCGCTGATTGTTTTTAAAATAAAAAGACTTTCCAGCGAAGAAAGGTTTTGTTACTATTTATTAACTGAAATATTGGATGCATGCGAATTAATAATTGCAGTTGTTTGAGAGGATATTTTTTTTTTAAATTTGAAATCAATGTTTCTTTTTTTTTTCTAAAACGTAATAAAAGACAGGGAAGGAATTGTGGTAGCGAATTCTGTGTATTAAACATCCGAAAGAAAGTATTTAGATAATAAATGCTACAAAAATTATTCTATAGTATATCAATATGTGTTTTAATTCTATTTGAAACTTGTAGATATACCGTATACAAAATACCCAATCATATCCGCTATTTTGATCGCTACAATCAGCTGCATGACTACTAATTCAAATAATTTTCAAAAATGTGTTGCTAAATCGCATTAGGAAGGCAATTGCAAATATGTAGACACAATATTGCCAAATTTGTAGCCATATTGTATTAAACCGTCACGTTCACATCAATGTAAGTCAAATGTCATAGCAAAGTGAATAGCAAAATATTCTTGAGCATTTCGTAGTAAATAAAGACATTGTTATGATACTGGTAAAAGGAGACACTCTATGAACGAAAAGGCATAGTCATATAATGGGAAATTTTAAGTTTGCTTATTTCATTTGATAATTGATTTAATTGAGTAGACCAAGATCGATTGGTTCCAAATGCATCAAAAGGTCGCCATCGGAGAAGCCCTGATGTTTGAATTAAATTTGGTTAATGCACCTCCCTCTTGGCATTACAAACCTGTCCTTAACGTGAGAAATGCACTACAGAAATTCAAATAGAAATGTAATTCATTCTATTATATTGCACATAGCTGAAATCTGCATTTCAGTGTGAATATGGTTTATGTTATTGAAATTTGAACTGCTTTTGAGCCGCCAAGTGTCAGGCTGATCAACCTCAGATGTTGTTTGGAATTATATTTTTTTGATAAAATATTAGCCTTGTAATATCAATCTATCTTTGAATTGGAAGTAATTACATATACTTTGTCATCTAACATTCTCTCCACCTTTCTTGGATGAAAGATTCTGTTAGTTCATTGCAAAATATTAACATACCTAAATTACAATGTTGTTGCAGTAGATGTAGTAAGATCCAGAGAAACCTCGATTACTTCACACTTCTCGCAACATCACCAATTATACATTTAGAAATATTTCCCTAATCATCGATCTTTGTCTAATTTTAAGGCTAATTACATGCAGGCCATTCCTCACAGAATTTGCTAATTTTGCATTAATGTAGTATGTTCATTATAAACAATAATAAATAATTTATAATTATGATTTCATAATAAATATTCATAAATCATAAGTTAGAGGCCAGTTTCTGTAATTTTGGCTCGCATTGTTTTGATCATTTCTTTTGTTTAATACTTTAAATTAATAGCATGTATTAAACTGGTGGTTACATTGTGAGTAGCTTTAATCTGATGCTTATTTATATTTTTTATTTGATTGGATTTTCTTTTCCATTGTTTCAACACAGTCTTATATTTTATGCTTATTATTTTTAGATACATTTAAGGAATTTTTCCTTTTGTTTTTATTATTATATGTATCGTTCAAGCGTGGCTATTTTGTGATGGATTGCCTTGTTAGAGTCTGGTTGAAAAATAACATAGTTTTAAAGCCTATTATTATTTAGAAAATTTTCCTACTTAATTGAAATAATATAATTTTAGAATTGCAGGTATTGTCAGAATCAAATATAGATTACCTTTTTTTGAGATATCAGATCAACAGTAAAAATGCTTTCTCTAATAAGAATAACTTTGAGATTTCCAAATAACAATTATATCATGTTTTTACATTGACTATCAAATGTCTTTTCTCAATATTTCTATTTCAACCACAATTAGGGTCGCTGTGGCCTGGTGATAAGGTCTGGACTTCAGAACCGAAGGGTTTTGTGTTCGAGACCGATAACAAGGAAGAACCCTCGTGTAAGGGGGTCTAATGCACTTCGAATCCGTCTGTGACAAACGTCCTCTCACTGTTGTGGAGTGGTGTGGAAATGGTGTACAAGCTAATGTGGCCTCCTCGTCATCAAACGATTACGAAGTAGGTCTCAAATTAGCCATTGTGCTACTTTAAAACTAAATCTAATCACAATTTTGAAAACATCAAACAGCAGCAAAAAATTAAATATTCACAGTGATAATTTCTTCAAATAATCTGTGAATTTCTTTAAAAAATCTATTATTTCTAGAAAAGAAATATAAGGAAAAAAAACCCTTTTTTAGATTGTAAATTATTTTATTTTTTGAATTATCTCTGATGCCGCAAGTAGATAAAATTTATAGAGAAATTTTAGTATAATATAAAAAATACAAAGCATAAACAATTAGAATATAATTTCCCCAAAACTATGAGCCTTCAGAGAAATAAAGTGACGTAAAGTGACTTATGGGAAATTCTCCTCTTGTAAGTCTCAAATTATAAAGCAAAAGATTAAAAGAAATCAAACAAGCAATAATTTATATATGGGATTCCTCTTTTCAAAAGCAGATGTTCAAGACAGTCATTTCTCTACATTTACTAGCAAGAGCAATTCTCCTAATCAAATTCCTTTGAGAAAATTCTTAAAAGATGTACATTTTATAAATAATTAAAGTAAGCCTTTCCGAATTTAATTACTTGATTATTATTTACACTGCATTTTTGAAACATTTTATTTCGCTTTAGTTATATTAATTTTACCCTTATTAATTTTTATTTATTTATCATTTTGATATCTTGAAGAAAATATTTTTATTTATTTTGATGATGAATGACTTTTAAAGTAACAGTTGACATTATAAATAAGGAGTTCATTTGTAAAATATATCTAATGAGTGGTAAAATTAAAATACAGCATGGTATTTAAGCGACAATAAGGCAAAAATCTATTAAATATACCGACATTCCAACGATGCAATTGTTTGGAGTCAGATGTATGATTTGATGTTAAAAACACTGTACACTACATCCTATAGTAAATCTATAGCTGCGTGATAATTTTTGGTTTTAGTGCGATTCTGGTTTTAAAGTTACATTTTACTATCATTTTGACATCGTTGTGAAATGATATGTGAACGTAGCTATATCAATCTAAGCTACTCATTTGTGTTCTAAGGCCATGGTATAACCCTTTTTGTGGAAATAGCCAGTGAGTGATAGTAACCAACCGTAATACCAGGAGCTTCTCTTCCTCATATCTCAGGTGCCCACCCCCTCAAAAGGTAAAAAATCAAAACATGATAAAAATGTAACAATCTAAT
>JAPMOQ010039127.1:80264-151268 GCA_026543055.1 Argiope trifasciata
TTGTTTCTGAATAAAATGGTAAGTATATTTCAAATCTAATGCGATACAACAATTGAATATTTTTTAACTGCCGAAAGTAAATTATATGAAAGAATTAAATTCAATTATCTAAAGCGTTTAACCAAGATAACATTTGCTTTTAGCTGATTGTTTATTATTGCATGCTAGATCTATTGCTGCCTTCCAATATCATTTTTTTTGTAATTTTCAGCCCTAATTTAGAGAAAAATTTTCTACCATTCACTCTATTTTGTTAATTATTTTTTCAGTACGGCAATTTTTAGATACTTATATAAAAGTACGAGGGAGAGCTTTATGTACTATTTAGAATTAATAACTTACATTAATAATGAATTTGCCATCTTTAGTTTGAGTTTAAAAATTTAATAATTTTTTCATTTATTTTTAAATACATGCTTAATCATCTTTGATAAAATCGCATTTAATTACTAGTAAAAAATTTCAATTACAAAATTAATTGAATAACAACAAAAATTTAAAGTGAAAAAATCAATGAAAAATGATAATGCAATATAAGAATGAATGAGTGGTATTGCATATGCAATGTAGAAATACATAATCATATGAAGATGACACTCAAACATTCGCTTGTACGTTCTTCTTTTACAAGGGCGCCCTTTCCTACCAATCATAGATAGAACGCAAAGTATAAAAGGGTCATGCTGGAACTAGAGCACGAGACCGTGGTACCCAGATCACAGGGAAGACACGCTACTGCTAAGCCAGGACGACAGCAAAAAACATATTAAAATGTTTTAAAACATGATAAAAAACATATTATTATTATGCATGAATTGTTAAATAAGGCTTTAATTTATGCACATAACGTCTTTATCCTCAAGCTTTTTACCCTTCAATATATTTTCATAGTAGGCATTTTAATTTATGTGAATTCATTTTTAGCAGTGTAAATATTCAAAGAATCAAATTTTAAATGGGAGCAGTCGAATTGAAAAGGAAAAATAAAACTTTTTATGTATCAGTTAGTTTTTGAGGGCTCACAAGTGCAATTAATAAATGTGTTCAGGTCAAGTAATTGAAGTAAAATACTAATTTTAAATTCAATTGTCATTCAGTTTTTCTAAAGGCCGACCATTACAATAACATCTGAAAACAAAAATTTACAATTTTTTAAGTTAATTTTCTCTGAGATTTGAGCTTTGTTCAATACAAAAACACTTATGGACATTTTTCAGCCACTCCTTTTTTTTCACAAAATCGAATATTTTACAAAAATAATTCCAATATCCATTGGATTTTTTTTTTAAATTTTCACTATTTAGTAATACATATATAAGTGGAGTCCTAAAATTTTGTTCTTTCCAAAAAATAATTAAATATGTTTTGCATTTTTTCAAATTTGTTCCTGAAAAAAGTAACCTAATGTTATAATTAAGTAATCCTTTTATAAATGGTGAATCATTCAAAATATTTGTTATTTTTATGGCTATTTAATTGATTAAATCCAGCTTCTACTCATTTTTGACCCTGATAAAGAGATAATGAGAATTGGTTTTGTCAACACGAAACAATTCTTTCATCTCTGCACAATATAAAATAGCGTTGCATATCATATATTGCTTTCATTCAATTAAGCTATAACACTTTTAATTGAAATATGCCTATTTACTCTTCATGCCTTCTGTTACAAACATGAATCTATTTAACATAGGTTTATGTCTTATAATGTTCACTGATCAGATATATCGCCATTCGCTTTTCTGTATGCGAATCATTGCATTCTAATCAATACAAATACTTTAAAAAGGAAGTGAAACAACCTCAATAAAATATTTTTGAGACTTTATCTTACATGTTTCTCAGACATATGAAATGATTATATGCAGCAAATCAACAGTTTAAGTTTATTTAATCGTTCTTATCAGTTCTAATGTATTTAATTCAGATCCCTCGAATTTCTTTTGATTAAAAACAATTTTATCTATTTCAACTAAATATGATTTACTTGACAAGATATCAAAAGTAATAATCTCAGAACACATTTCATGAATCAAAAAATTCCCTTTGAGGTACTGATAAAAAAATATAATTCGCCTTTAATTTCAACTTTGAGATATATAAATGTATAAGCCCTTTATTCGGAGCATTTACGATAAAGCATATCACTTTATTTATTCCCCTAGATATGTAAAACAGAGAATTTAAATGTGATAGGAAATCAATACAAATCCATTCAAAAAGGGATTCAAAGAATTCTTGAAATACTTGATCTGTTCGCTCCATATTCTCCTTTGATGTAATCTTTAAATAACTCAGATATCTTCCCCATTTCTGTGACAGAGTAGCGTGAAATATTGGTTCCGCTTACTGGCTTTAATACTCCTTTATAAGGACTCACTGAAATCACTTCTAATCGATACGAACATTAATCATATCGAACTAAATCGAACCATAATATCCTGCTCAAACTTCGTTATATCATATAAATTCTGACGTACCTTTACTAACAGTACTCGTCCTATGAGCCATTACGAAGATTCGGATATCTATCTATAGTGTGGAAAAAGTTTTGCTAAAAGTTCTGATGTGCAAGGGCATTTAATAAAAATCGATGGGTTTGCTCTTCAACTGTAAAGTGGTATAAGTCGATATTGGCGATAATTTACCTTGGGGTCGGATTTCTGCTTGAATTCGATGCAGTAGAAGCGAAAATAGTTTGAATTAAAGTTAGTAGATGAGGATGCATTTTTGTTTAGCCTACAAGCTGTCTTTACTCCCTCCCTAGGTTATCCCCTCATCGCAGAATATTTGATCATATTCAGCATATTGTTCAGTTAGAAATGATATTTACTATATGGAATATCGAAAAAAAAATGTCTCAAGAAATTAATAAGCTACTAAATTCGATTTAGAAAAATTACTTCCTATGCAGAAGAGAATCACTAAGAGAAATGTTTCTAAACATTTCAATTTATTTATTTTTAATTAAAAATAAACAAAACCTTTGAATCTTTTCGCTGTAACTTCAGAACACATTATAGGTTAATGATAAATAAAAAGGAATACAATGGAATCAAAATAACAACAAGTAGAAAAATCCGATCGGAAGATTTTTTCAAGGGTCACAATCAGGTAAGGATTCAAAATAAGGGATTTTTTTTCTGTCTGGAATCGGACTATTTCCAACAGTATTGACCCCTCGTGACCAGAAAATACCCCGATAATTAAGACAAGAAATACATTCCAATTTTAACAGCAAAAAACACAAAAAAAGCAACATTAAAATAATCACAAAATAAAAACAAAATATATAAAATAAAACTACATAAGAGTATTCATCCAAAAATTAAAAATATCAACCAATTAATTAAGAACAAAAATTAAAAGATCGTACGAGGACAAGAAATCTCAACGTATCACCTCAACTGCCATTTTAATTATAATGTAGTGTAAGGTAGAGAGAAAAAAGATAAATGGAATTTATGAGACCCATCTATTTTAGTAATATTTCATTATTTTTACGGCTCTACAGTTAAAAACATATTTTGGAGTCAGTTGGGGTGCTTTTTATAAATAAAATTTTGTTATTACAAATAGTTTTAACTTTAATAAATTGTGAGAAAATTAATTTTTTTAAATTTTTTAAAGATTAAGCTAAGATTTAAGTGAAAATTACAGAGTTTAATTATTTTAAAGCTGAATACGTCTCTTTTATCATAAATACTACTTTTTATTTGTTTCTGTTAAAATTAATTCTTTAGGATAGCAATTAGTAACAGCAATGGTATTCTCGAAGTTAATCAAAATTAAATTATCTAATCATATCTGCTGCCATCCTGAAGAATTAATTTTGACAGAAACAAATAAAATACATCTTGAAGCTACTTATCTGGATTAGAGAATCGAAATTGTTATTGATAAATGGTATTTTAGATAAAATAGACGAAATCAGCTTTAAAATAATTAAACTCTGTAATTATTACTCTAACCTTAAATCTAAAATTTTTCATTATCCCTTATTTTGGAATCCTGTATTTGGAATCTTTGACTGGGGGTGACCCTTAAGAAAGTCTTCAGGCCAGATTCTTTTTCTCTTTGTTGTAATTTTGATTCTATTGTATTCCTTTTTACTTAGCTTATGCAATTAACTAATTTAGATTCATCTGTATTTTAGTTGCAGCTGCATTTGCACTCAAAAAATTATGATTTTTTATTTATTTATTTTTTAATTTTAAACTTGTTCGAATCCGAAATAATTTTTAGTTTCGATTACAATTCTTAGTTTGGTTTCCGTAATTAGTTTCCTTTACCTAATAATATTAATTATATCAATTTAGATTTGTTTCATAAATAGGTTTATTTCATTTTTGTGAAATTTATTTTGTTTAAATGCGAATTAAATTTGAATTTCAATTTCGACCTAATTAGTTTCGGAGGTGGTGATAATGATTTTCATAAACTTTTTCACCAAAGAAGAGTGAAAGAAGAGTTAAAAATGCAAACTCAATTAATGATTTTAAAGTCTGAAAAAAAATTTAAGATAACCAAGAGTCAATCTTAATATAATCCAAGTTATATTTACTTGTTGCTTCAAACATATGAAATGAATTGTTTACTACTTCTCTGATTTAAAAAAAAATATGTTTGATTAAAACCGTGTGATGATGCAACTATTTCCTTCACGTGGTATCAGAGATGAAATAAAACTCTTTTTTAATGCTTATTTAAGCTAAAAAAATATTAGTTTGCAGTTGCATTTTTAATTCAGTGCCTTCTGCTTAACCTATTCACTTTCTTGATTTTCACTAAACAATTTCTCTGAATATAATTTCATAGATCAGTATTTAATTTCTAAATAAATACTTATTTGTACTGAAAGGATTAAATATTTTGTAATATCCTACGAAACTCTCGTTTAATCCCTTAGCAATCATAATCAAAATACATACCAGTGTGTAGTTGCAATTTAAAATTGCCAAATTCCTGACCAAACATATTATTTTAAACATTATTAGGTCTTCTTCAATATTATTTTAAGACAATTGAAAATTGTTAAGTGCTATGAATGAAGATTTTCAAACATTCTTTTCTAATACAGGGGGACTCAAAATCTTTGACCACGGCTTTTATCCTTTAAATATCATAGAAACATACTATAAATTACAAAGTTGAGTAAAAATAGGTCCATAATGTTATAAAAGCGATTAAAGTTTTCAATTGTTTAAACTTCAAACAATACAAAAATTGAACTTTCATAAAAATTTAAAAAAGGATTTTTGTATTTTAAATTTTTATTCATACTCTGTACAAACAAAATCGTGTGAGTAAAATATGAACCATTCTCTAGCAAGGTCATGTACAGAATTTCAGAATTTTAGCATAAAAACTCTTAATGATATGTTAAAACAAAGTTAGTGGAGGATCAATTACAAATTAAAATACAAATGTTTACAGTTTCAGTGCAGACGAAGCGAAGAGAGAATACATCATGAGGAAATAAATTATGCTTCATATCCATAAATCTAAATACAAATTTTAAAATCTGAGATTCCTGAAAAATACTTTATATTATATATCATGAATTTCTGAATAGAACTTAAAAATAGCGAAAAAAATGTATTTAAATGTTTGAATATGCAAATACATGCCTCTGATTGGCGCGTCCCATAACCTGAACACACGCGTCTTTATTTTATGTTATATGTGCTCTGTCTTTGATCAATAACATAGCTTACATCAGAATAGCTCGCACACAATTATCTCTGCTTAGTTCTGAGAGTGCATTTAGCCCGTACAAACAGTATGCTATAATACATCAAAGGAGAACTTTTAGAAACCCTAATGCTTTACTGCAGCTACAGAAACTGCAGGGAATTTCTGAGTAAATATCCCGGTTTTATACATCCTTCTGGGAGATTTATTTCCCGATTAATGCCTTAAATACATGAAAGTGGAAGTGCATATCATGTAGGTTGGCTCATGCTTCACTCAACTGATGAAGAAATTGATATTTTGGATTAGTTTTGCTCTGTTCCACATAATAGTGCTTGTACTGTTGCCTCAGAAATGAACCTGTCATGCGCTGCAATGTGGAGAATATTGAGACATAGTAGATGGCTTACTTTTAGCATTCATAGTGTGTAGGGACAGGAACCAACAAATTATCAACGTCATTAGATTTTTGTAATTGGGCTCTTAATCAGGAATATGCCCTCTTTTCTGAAAAAGCATAGTTTGAACAGAAGAATGCTATTTTAAACTAGATAGACGCATGAATCATCAAAATTTGCACTTTGGGTCAGACACAAATCCATTTGTAGTACGTGCTATCCATAATTGGAGATAATTTTTGGTGGTGCATGGTGTGATATGCATGGAAAAACCGCTTGCTTGATCCCATATTGTATGATAGTGCATTGACGGGAGACAGATGTTTTAATGAGATTCTGAATGTAGTTATTCCTGATTTTATAGAGGAACTTCCACAAACATTGCTTCCACATGTTTAGTTTCACCATGATGGATCTCCATCTCACCATACTACAGTTGTGAAACATTGCTTAAATAATGAGTTTCCAGGTAAGAGAATCGGCCTGCATGGTCCAGTCAATTTCCTCCAAGATCCCCTGATTTAATGCCGATGGAACGTTTTGTGGGGTAATTTAAGTACAATGGTTTATTTGATACCTCTCTTAAGTAAAGCAGAATTGCAACAACGCATTTCACAGGATTATTGTGATATCTCAGAACAAGAATTTGATAAAATGTACAGAAGTTTAATCAGAGGAATGCAGTTCTGTATTGGCATGGATGGAATTTTCTTTTAACAAGTTATGTGATATTTCTTTTAAACTAGTATTTCTATAAATCCTTAATATTTTGAACCCATAAATATCAAAATTAGTATTTATTTGTCAAATTATTATTTTGTTTATTAATTTGTGTACATCCCTTAAATACAATCATTTGACATGATTTTTCATCTTCGCTATCTCATATCCAGGCATCAAAAAAGAGTATAAGTGAGCATTTAAATAGTTTCACATCTTTGTAACTTTTTGTGATAAAATCTGAAATTTTTCAAGTGACTTAAATAGAGGATGTGGTACATTTTACTCATTAGGAAATTTTTTTGTATGCGTAGATATAAAACTATAAATTTTGTATTTTTTTAAAGTTTAATCTATTAAAAATTTTAATCGACTTCATAAAATTTAGCCTTTTTTTGCGCAATTTTGTATAGTGAAGGCTTATGATCAATATTTTACGAATAAAAGCCGCAGTCGTGGTTTTTGAGATATCTAGTGTAAGTACTACATCATCATTTGCTAAAGTATTTGCGGTTTATAGAAATGAATAAAAATATGAAGCTGTTTTTTTATGAATTTAATGAGTACAAACTTTTAAATTTCCTAAAATAATAAATTATTTCTCCCTTTATTTAACAGTTAAACTCTTATTCAAACATCCAACTAAATTCTAATGATCAACTCTCCTTCTTCTCAAAAGTGAAATGAGAATAGATTTTGTTGTAAAATCTGATATTCCTATTAAAACCTGAAAAAAAGTAAATCTATTCATGCCATTATTTGCAAAGCGAAGAATAATGTAAAGAAATAAACTCAGCTTTTTGAAAAACATATTTAAAAGAATTCCTAATGCAATACGTCGCTTATGCTATTTTTTTTTTCTCACAGTTCATTCCAAAAGTATTTGAAGCTTTTAGTTGAATGTAAATTTTTTCAAGCATTAAAAAAATTCAGTTTCCATAACAACTCATCGCTAACTACATTCAAAGAGATTAGGATAAGGATGAAAATGCTGTACCGAGTGAGCTTATGGAGCCTTAATTGAGGCAAATACATCATCAAGAAGTATCCTTATGAAATCATCTTAAATAGAAGCGTCTCATTGCTTAAATACCAGTTGGATGTAAAAATGGTATGATGCTGTTAAATTTAATTCAAATTAAATGGAGAAAATATTTTTAAAAAACAGTTACATTGTTGACTGCCTGCTACGAGATAACTCGTAGATTGCGTTCTTTTCCAAAGACCAAACCATCTATGTTATTAGATGACACCTTCTCCACTACAGTTAAAATATAGCAAAGCAGGGGGCATCTAATTCAATAGATAGTCCTGATATCAGGCAAAAGTAGTGGTAGTGAACTTGTTAAATACTCAAATGGCATACCACATTGTTCTAGTACATAATCTTTCATAATTAGGGCAAATTTTTATGAAATTGCAACACATTTTTATGTAAGGACATTTTTTTATGAATCAGTCATACTGCTTCACAATGCGCATAATTTCTTGCATGAAAAATAATTTTGCAAATAGCTCTGATGATGGTTGCCGAATCAAAAACTTACGTAGAGCCGACCGCCCCCCCCATCACCACTGACCGTAGCTGTATGGAAAGGATTAATTGTCGACTGCTGTCTTTAGTACTGTCCATATTTACATTGATAGATCAGTCAAACTAACATTTTCTTCGATGTAATTAATTACTGTCATTCTTCCTCACCTTCACACTCCCAAACAGTTGATAAAAAAACTTAAGATCTTTGACATCCTGTCCTTCAGGGTTTTGAAATTATCTGGTACCATCAGTACATGTACTTCATTAGTACTGTAATCATTATTTTCAATCTTCAAGGTTTTTTAACTCTGAGTGTTTAATACATTCCTTTAAATAGTAGTAAACATTACCAATTTCTCGACAATGCATTTATTTCCCTGCGTTCTTCCAAATCTTTGGAAATATGCAAAAAATCTCCCATGTCCAGATATGATTTGGATTAAGAGGGGATGGTATCTTCTTATTTTTATTTTAGGATTAGGAATAAAGTCGAAAGTTACTCTTCCTTTTTTAGACATATACCATCTGTCAAACCATCACAGTTTTATTTCTTTTCGTTATTCTTCTTTTAAGACACCTTTTGATTTGGTAACAATGTTATCAACACTCTCTTTCTGTGTCACCAACTTTGCATAGTGATCCTCCTTTTCCTTACCACATATCCCAATAACCGAGTCAAAGACTATCTTCATGATGGAATTAGAGATCACTTGGAGAGACAAATTAATAAATTTTCGACACAAATGTTTAATAATCTGGATAATAATTATATAAGGTCACGGAGGTTTTAGAAGTATTTTTTTTTACATGGCGATGTGATTATAAAAAGTCAGGAGACAAATGAAATCAGTCAGTATGAAGTCAGTTGATAATAACAGACGAATTGAAATGTATGAATAATTGATCGGAAAATCTCTCTTGCGAGTTCTATCTAAGTGCGATGTGCTGCCTTTACTGTGTGTTACTGATTTTCTATCAGTATCCTGATGTTTACTCTAATAGTGTTTTTGTCTGTGCTCAGTCTGCATCTAATTTGACACTGAGTTCATGTTTTTATGTAGAGCTGCATGCCGTCATTTGCTGTTGTGTTTGTTGAGCTTTTTCAATTACTGTCCACTACCACATTTTTAGAGACTTTCTATAACAGTATGGTACTATAATATTATAAATATTAAATCATTAAATTACATGATGATGCCCTACAATATCTAGCAAAGTAAGTCAGATGGCATTGTGAAATTCAGACATACGTATAGATTCACAAGCACTAAAATATAAATTTTACATTTAATATATGTATGTAATTTTTTAATAAAAGATATCACTCATGTGGTTTTTATCTTATTTATAATTAGTCAACATATAACATTGCTAGAATAAAAAAATGTATCATATATACAGTATAAGACCCTAGCAGCAGTTACTAAATTAGGAAATTTTATATCTTATTCAGTTTTGTCAGAATAAGTAAATATTTATGAAGAAAAAAAATGAAAACCTCTTCTTAGTGTGATATCAAATATATAATACTTCATTATATTCTCACTACAATTATTAAAAGTTTTTCTCTCTCAAAGCTCCATCAGCCGATAATTACTTCCTTTTATTATAAACTTTAATAATATATATTTTTAATTCCTCTTTACGTTCAACTTGGAATTCCTTCAAACAGAAAATTATTTTCAATTTTTTTTCTATGTATTATACCGAAATAAGAAAATATACAGTGTAATCAGTTTATAAACTCTCTCTCTCTCTCTCTCTCTATATATATATATATATATATATTATTTATATATATATATACAGATTTTAGCTATTTTTATGCTTTATATACATATCAGATGGTCGAAAAATGTAAATATCATAGCAAAGTGAAAGTTTAGAAACCATTTATTTTTAGCCATATTTCTTCCAGAGGAAGAAGCTCGGTTAATATTTAAAATAATGATAATGATTATCAAAGAAGTTATCACAGACTAGAACTTTGAAATAGTTTCCATCTCATTTGAATAATCTATAAAATAATTCATTTTACTGATCAAATAAGAGAGTGGAATTTCCGACAAATTATTAATTACAGACATATACATTTACAGACGAACAGTTTGCTATAATCTAGGTTAAATATTTGGTATTTACACAACATTTGCAGATATAAGGTCTGTCGGGGGAAAAAAAGTTCCGAGTAAGAATTATCCATTGATTCCCAGAAAAACATTACACTACGCTAAAAGAGTGGAACGTCGAAATCGAAGTCGTAATCCAGAGTCTATCTGCTCTTTCCCAAGACAAACAGGCACTTTTTGGTGTCCAAACTCCGCCTCCCCAAATTCCATTCACCTACGTCAGCATTCCATCGGCTAATCGCAAAGCCAAAATTTGACTTGTTTGTGGCTCCACGTGACTTGGTATTATGCCGTCAATGACGCACCCTACCAATTCAAGACATTCCTTCACAAAGGGACCGCACAGCATTCAGCTGTTGGACACACGCCCTTTGAAAAAAAGACAGCATCCCCTCAATGAGCTTTACGGGTGGTTTAATGACCTGATGCGAAGAATCGGCAAGGAGATTCACTATCTCGATATCTGGTGTCGTTTAACAATGGAGGACGTTTATACAGATGGTCAGCAACTGCCGGGCAATGGAGCTATTCGTGAATAGGACATGAGAACGTTATAATTTTATATAAAAATGTATTAATGTATATACAATTTTATATAGAAATTATTTTTTATATAGAAATGTAAAACATAAAAGCTATGCTATTTTAAAATAAAGGAATCTTACTATCCGAAATAATTTCATTCATATTTTGTTGTTTTGTGACGCTTAGTAATTACAATCTTTAATTTGTTTTAATAAAAATCCCACCACTGTCTCTTAAAGGAGAAAATGGGCCGTTTAATAGTTTTCAGACTCACTAGCTTCATACCATTAGTCCCCGGTGTTCGAGAAGCGAGTCCAGCTCATAGCCACAGATGACGTCGGCTATAAAAGACAAGTTTTCCGACGCACTTTTATCAAGTGTGATGTTCGGCCATCAATCATTCGCAGTAGACTGCCTCAAACAAGGTGACGTTGGCATGCACAGAATAACATGACAGCGAAAGTGGTGCATCCCGATTGCACTGGAAAAGTTTTTATCGATGTAAAAAAAAAAAAAGCGGATTTCGATCTCGTTTAGAGGTAAAGAAATTTGTTCAAATAGAAACTGAATTAAATGGATGGGTATTTTTTCCCTTACTTTTTATTTTCTTTATTCTCAGCTTGTATCACATTTTAATCAAAAAATATCAAGTTCTCAAATGAATTTCTAAATTTGAAATCTGGTATTTTTATATTGTCATAACTTATTGTATAAAACGATTGCAGGATTTTTGTTTCATATTTCGATAAATATAATTTTTCCTCTTTTCTATTTTTTGCTCATTAAATTTTATGTCTTGTTATTCCAGTTTTATCTTAATTTCAGCCGATATCTAAGTCATATGTGTGTGTGTGTGTGTGTGTGTGTGTGTGTGTGTGTGTGTGTGTGTGCGTGCGTGCGTGCGTGCGTGTGATTGAAATAGAAATGTTGAATTATTTCATTAGTGTTGCATATTAAACAAGCATTAATTATGTTAAATAAATTTAATCGAAACTCTTTTTACTATTCAAATAGTATAAAGTAATAAATTTTTAATTCATGCAAAATTAAAAATTGTAATTTTGTATATGTGTAAAGTAAGTTTTAAAATTCCTAATTAGGTGATAGAAAATAAATTTTAAAAAAATAGAATAAAATCAATTATAAGTAGACTCATCAGAACATCAGGCAGATTGATTGTGGTCTTGTTATAATAATTTGGCCTCTCAATATATATTCTATTCAAATGAAGAATATATATTCTATTCAAATATGAAAAAGATTCCATGAAGTTCCACCAAATTAGTCAATAATTTTGGAATGGATTTGGATGATTAATGTAATATAGTGTAAGAGAATACTGCACTAATCCAATGTTTGGACAGCAGTATTCAAGAGAGACACCATATTGGTGAATAAGAATCTCAGGTTAGTACACTAGTCATCATTTATGATTAGTTGATAATTCGAGAATATTCGTGCTTTGCCAGATTATCCCAATGGACACAAAATTCAGCCAAATATCATTGAATAAAATTGGATTATTTAAAAGGTAATTTTTTGTGAAAATCAATCAAGCAATAAGGTAGCAGGCATATTCTGATGAACTTTACTCTATTGCCAATTCAGATAGAACTTCTCACCCTGCTTGAAAGTAAGCAGATTGTTGCGACAGTAAGTAAATCGTGAGAAATTCGTCCAATATTTTCTGATAAGTTTATATCTGAAATGAGGAGTAACTTCTGAGCTTCTGCCAAATCTCCAAGATAGGCTGAGTGAAACTTTGATTTTTTTTATTTCCATTTGCTTTCTCATTTACATAGTATAGAGAAAGTTTTATTTTGTCTTATACATAATGTAGATAAAGTATAGTATGAACTCCACTTTTCAGATTATTCTCAGTTTAAAGAACATTAAAAAAACATTTGTCTGCCTTTGACAAAGATAACTCATAAATGCTTTGAGCTCGGTTGTTAAAATTTGGTATACGGTCTTTACACCAAATTTATAGATTTCTACCAAATTTTGAATAAAATCTATTAAAAAAATTATTTCACTAGCTTTTCGAATAGAAGTTAGCACGATAATTAAAAAACAAAGCAGAATGAGTTTGATATATAAAATTTTGAACATAGATTTAACAACTAATCCGGACACTCCGAATTTTGAGCTAAATCATGTGATTAATTGTATGTCTGTCTGTCTGATCTTTTATAAATACTTAAAAGAGATCATTCAAAAACGCAGTGGCTTAACCACATTTGATACGGGATTTTGTCACTACAAGTTTAATTTTGTTTCAATCGATTGAGAAAATCGAATTTGAAAAAGAAATTCAATTTTCAGTTTTGATTAAAGCATGCTATTGCCAACAGCCAAACTATTTGCCACCGAGACACAATAGATTCAGTAAAAATGCTATACTCAAACCAAAAGTTAATCTATCGTAATTATTGCATGCTTGTGCTCTATATGTGTGTACCTGGCATCACAGGTTATTAAAGATGATTAAGAAATTTTTACGGAGTCCGGAAAATTATTAATTTAATTAAAACTCCAGCAGGTTTCAAATAAAAGACTTCCAAATTTGATAAGTACTTTATATCCATGCATGAATTTAGATGAATCCCTATTGGTCAAGGATCAGGTAACCCACAGTCATATTCCTCAACGAGAAGGAACCCTCTAAAAGTGGATGGAGTATTGCAATGATTCTTGAAAGACCTGATATATACAAGCTTACCCTATACGCATCCTTATAAGCAAAATAATCATATGTGCAGGCATTAAAATCATTATATTTTTGAAATCAGACACAAAAATGTGTCAGTATAGTAAAAACAGTGCAGTTAGCTCAGATCTGAGTTTGCAACAATCATTAAAGATCCGTTTCCTCGAATTATATTTGTGATTTATTTATGTGTTTGAAATATGATATTTGATGAGAATTGAAGTATTGAGAGCTATAGCGAATTTAAAGTAATCACAATCTGAAATGCCTGTGTCATGGTTAGGGATAGCTCGTCTTCCCCGTGATCTAGGCTTCTATTGTTCGGGTTCCAGTTTGGGCATGCTTGTTCCTTACACTGTGTTCTATCTGTAAGGTCTATAAAAGTGTTGCTCAGTAAAAAGAAGCTGTGAAAGTGAGTGTGTCATTTTCATATGAGCTAGAAGTCGGAATTCTGTTCTCGGGGGCTCAGGGGTGTTTAGCCTCGGAAGTTACTGCACAAACTCGACTTCAAATCGCTGATTTCATCAGGGGACTGGTCTATGGCAAATTACATAGGTAAAACAACAGCATTTGGTAATGAAAATTTTTTAAATCTCTAACTTTTACATGATTACAGCTATCGGAGGACGTAAAAATGAACAACATTGATTTTCATAAGCAATAATTTATTCATAAGGAATATCCTTTGTTAGAAGACTGTAGTTTTTTTTTACATTCAAATGCTCATTCCGTATTTAATAATAATGCAAATTTAATCTTTATCATTTTTTCATCTTTCAATATGATAATACATTTAATAACTCTGTCGATATGTTAGATAGCCTATAGTTAGATATGTCTCACATCATTCACTTCCAAATAGGCTAAAATTTCGTTAGAATCAAATGATTAAAATTATGCATTGTTGTCTTCACAAGAAATCACGAGACAAACTGCTGAAAACGCCCTGCGGTATAATGTAAAGTTTCATGCATATGTTATACGTTTTTAGTTCCATTATATTTTATTGCATATTAACGATCACGAGTCTTGATACATCTGTATTTACTCGATAAATTCTGAATTTTTTATAACATGAAATAAGCTTATAAATATAACAATTTCGTAGTTATCTAATATGAAAGATTATAGGAATCACCTATTTGATAAAATTTTACACCTTTGATTTATTTCCAATTTGCTATGATACTAGGAAGATACTAGGAAGTGTCAAATAAGAATGTAAATTTAAGAATGTAAGAATGGAGAAATGAAGAAAACATAAAAGTAAAAAAGTCATTTCAGATTATTCAGAATTATAAATCGTTCTATAATTTCTATAATAAGAAGAACAATTCAAAAATAAAAAAAATATATATAAATTCTGGAACATAAAGAATACTGATAAAAAAGTTCTAAATCATATTAATTCTTTTCATGGAATATATTCAATTGATTTGACAATGAATTCAAAATTTTATCAAAATTCTGTGCATGTCTTCTGATTAAATTTGCTCTAAATACGATTAATTCATCTGCACTTATATTCAAATATTATATATTCGATTAATTCAAATATTTCCCTTTAAATTTATTTCATTGAAATGTTTTAATGTTGACTGTATGCCTTATTAAGAAAATAATACGAAATTAAAGATATATTTGAGCAGAGATTTCATAAGACTTGCTCAGTTTATACATTTTATTAAAAACCAAACAAGCTCTCATGTGCATGTTTTTCTTCCTTTATTCATGATTATTCGGAATAATGTTACTTAAAAAATATATGTAAATTTAGCTTATGATGTATCTTCAATTTTGGTAAGATTTTTCTTGTATTCCTCAAAATCAGAATATTTTTGCTTGAAGAATACAGAAAATATGCATCAAGTAAATAAGAAAAAAAAAATGAAACTTAGCAAATCGAATTTAAGGTAAATTTTTAATTAATTAACAAAACCAGCAGTTTGCTATACGCGTGTTAAATGCTAGTTTAAAAAATAGTTTCGTACATAATCACCGTTAGCATTAATAAACCACTTTAAGTAAACTTAATAATTTTGTAAATGTTTTAATTCTGAAATAATAATAATTTTCTGCATAAAATTCAATGTGAAATTCATTACTGAATAAATGGCGAATTCAAATGCAACTTAAAGTTTCCGAAAATATATTTTTACTCTCATCTTCCTAATTTCTTTAATAACTACCGAAAGCCTACTGAATTCTTTTCTACAGATATTACATTACTTTCTTAGACAAAACAGAATAAAAGAAAGCTGGCATCAGGTTGCTTCGAAACAGTTGGCTGTTTATACAAAATAAAAGGTAGCAATTTAAATGTAAAACATGGAAAAAAGAGCATTCTGTGCTCTGCTTTCTTTATTCTTACATTGCTAGATTCTGTAAAAAAGTAAGAACTAAAAGAATAAATTCCGTATCTTGTATTTTCTCAAGAAAGGCGGAAAGAAATAACGTGTACGCCTGAAGATGCGATGTGCTTTCTAAAGTTTTCCAGAAGTTAATCAAAATTCCTTTATCTTAAATTTACGGAGTATTCTAAAATTCTTTTTGCTTGTTTCTTCAAAACATTTCTAGTGTCTTGCTGAGTACATTATTTTCGGAAACGTTTCTCTACTTTCATTCCAAATCAAGTTTTGTTTTATTTATTCGATTGTTTTGCTCGAAGTAATTCCGGAGGAATCGTGGTAATGTATTCATTGTACACGAGCGTTAAAAAAGATATGAATTTTGCAGCTTTATTGAAAAAAAGGAAAAATATAGATTAAATATTTTGTTATTAAAAAATTGAAATATTTTCCTCTTAGCTTGTTTGTTGGATTTGTAAAAATAGCACAGCGTAAAAATATGGCCCATAATATTAAATTAGAATAATAAGGCATTCATATTAAGTTAGATCTGTGTATAAAAATTGTCGATAACTATTAAACTATGTAAATGCAAAATAAAAGGTAAGAGTTTTTAATAAGGCTAGTTATTTTTTATTTATCTGTATAACATAAAATTTTATTATTAAATAAATAATTTGAATGTGTTTTACCTGAAGTGGAGCTCAACTATGGACATTGAAATTCTCTATTCAATAACAAAGTGGTACGACATTGCAACTCATTTGTGCTGTTTAGCTGGATATGAAATATATTGTAAAAGAATCTGAATCATACTTATGCAAAACAATTATGCAAAGAATAATTCAATGACTGTAGATCTTTATATTGCTACCATCGCGAAACAAAATGCAACTCATAGATGTTTATGCCACCCGAAAAAAAGAAACCCTCCTAATCTCTAAGGAAGGTACAACTTAATTCATGATTACTAGAAATAAAACTATGGATAAATATGTTTAGGGCCGTAATAAAAACTTGCAGTTTGTAATCATTAAAATAAAATGTAAAAAGTGAGTTAAATCATGACTAATACATGTTACTATGACCTTGACAAAGAATTTTGAATCAACGCTAATAAGGATTTAAAAAGTATTTTATGAGAAATGGGTTTGATATTTTAAAGAAAAGAAAACTTAAAGAACAACGGATAAAGGTAAATAATGACTACTCATTATATTTGCATATAATTATGAATTTAAAAAGCTTTGACAAACCTGCCAATGCCAACATATAAAAAAATGCATCTTTTTACATTGTAGAGGTCATATATCTAGATATCACGTTAATCTTTTCAAAGAGAGGGTGAAACTGACGAATGGGCAATCCTTTCCAACACTTATCAGCTATGACTTCCTCCCAGATAGCTGATTGACGTCGGATAGGATCTGAAGCAAATAAGAGGGAAACGTTGGAGACTGTTGCGCAGTGTAAGGAGAAAAAGGATAAACTTGTATTGCTGGTCAAGTCGTAATACTTGATAGTTTCTTCTCAGGCAACTGAGGGTCACATATATAGGAGACTAAACAATCAAAAAAGAGCTCATAACTTTATTCATATTGTTTTGATAAACAGACAATGCAATGCATTCGCTTTATGAAGATATTGAAAGTTGGACAAGTATAGATTTGTTAAAATCAAAATTTGTTATATTAATAAAGATAAATGTGATGTATTAATAAGTACAATTCGTTATCTATCATTGATAAAATTAGAAAAATAAAAAAATAAACGTTTTAACATAAAAAGAAAAGTGTTTTTTGAAAAGTAAAATATTTACATTAAAAAATTATGAATATATATATAGGTACATTAAAAAACAGCATTAGTTTATGAAAAATTTCAAATAATTTTCAGAATATCCATGGAAATTTAGTTGTTCACAATCGGCCTTATTCCGAGAATAACATGGGATTCATTTTACTTAATATAGCAAGTGTTTTTAGCAGGATTAAGATTATAATCATAATATATCTAATCAGATGTTTATAATTAAAGTACGTATGGATTAAAATAAGAAAATAAATATGTAATTGAATTTGACACTGCATGAAATGTGAATGTAAACGCTAACACAAACTAGCACTCCTTTTAGATGTTACTAAGTAATGCAGTGTTTCTCAAACTTTCAGTATTCACGGCCCAATTTTCAATCATATTTTTCATCGCGTCACCCCTAACCACTGCATAAAATGTATTTTGAGTATTTTTGCACTAAACCTACACTACAACCTTAGTTTTAAACATTACAAATTACCAAGAATACGGAAATTTATTGAAATTTTGCAACACCGATCCTCAGCATTGAAAAAGGAATAATCCTATGTCTTTTTATTGCTCTTGCGTCTCGACATGTCAGGCATTCTCGCGGTTTCTCGAGAAGTTTCAATTTGTCTGGAATTTGTCTGGTCAGCTGAAAAGTGAAGTTAGGAGCGTGCGCATATGTGAACAAATACTTTTTCATAATGAGAAGGAGAAAGTTCTATGACGCCAATTTCAATTCCAGACAATCTCATTCGAGTCGATCCTTCTATCACTATTGAATCTATTCAGAATGTGTATGTTATATATATTTTCGTGTAATTGCATTTCACCGTATTAAATATTCACTTCAGCAGACTTATGCAGAATTATAGATAAATTTTTAAGCGGGCGTAAGCGAGCATTGGACGATAGACAAGCATCAACAAGTACACAGACGAGCGTGGCTCCGAAAATAAAAACAAGAAAATATTCTCAAGAATAATTAAATTTTTTGTTCACTAGTACTGATGTAAATCAAGAAGAAAGGCCCATGTGTATCATTTGCTCAAAAATGTTGGCGGGGGAAAACATGAAACCTAATAAACTTAAGCAGCATTTGGAAACGCTTCATACTGAGTGCATAAACAAACCCAGAGAATTCTTTGAATTAAAATTAAAATCATATGAAAAGTAAAAAGCAAAAAAACTTTTCTGTGAATGAAAAATCTTTAATTGCCTCTTACAAAGTTTCATATAAAATAACCAGATGTAAAAAGGCTCACACCATTGGTGAAGAGCTTATTTTGCAAGCCGCAATTGAGGTTGTAGAAATTATGTTTGGAGATAATTTTGCAAAACAATTGCAATCTAAACCTCTTTGAAATGATACTGTTGCCAGTCGAATTGGTGATATAGCTGAAGATGTAGAGTGTCAGCTTTTGTCGAAGTTACGTCACAAATTGTTTTCAATACAACTCGATGAGGCAACAGATAGTAATAAAGAAGCTCATTATATTGCCTATGTTAGATTTTCTGATGATTTGTCAGTAGTAGAAGAATTACTTTCATGCAAACTAATAGAACTCAAAGCAACAACACTCGCATTTTTTGCTATCTTAAATGATTTTATGAACGAGGCAAGCATAGAATGGAAAAATTGAGATCGGAATATGCACCAATGGTGCTCGTTCTATGTCCGGAAGATTTCCAAGTATTCAAGCACATGTGAAACAAAAATCGCCACAGTGGGTCTGGACACATTGCATGATCCACAGGGAAACTTTGGCTTCCAATGAAATGAGTCCTGGTTTGAATATTGTGTTAACTACGACTGTAACTGTAGTAAATTATATAAAAATGAGACCCCTGAAATCAAGAAACTTTTCCGCATTTTGTAAAGACATGGGTGCAGTACATTCAGAGTTAATATTTTATTGAGAGGCAAGATGTTTATCACGAGGGAAATTGTAGCAACGTATTTATGAATTAAGAGAAGAATTCGCCGTTTCCCTAAAAGAGGAATCCAGATCAGAAACTGAGAATTTTCGCAATAGTTTATTTGTGATGAAATTGAGCTACATGATCGACATATTCGGGAAATTAAATAACGTGAATATTCAACTGCTAGGAGCAAATACACATATATTGGATACGAGTGATAAAGTTAAAGTTTTTTGTAGGAAATTGGAATTGGGGAGTATAGATTTAAAGCAAGACAATGTTTGCAAATTTTAATGATTGTATTAAAACTTACAAGGCTGAAGAACAACATGTAAAATTTGTTTTTGTAACCATTGAAAATCATTTGGCAATGCTAGCAAAGAATTTTTAAAAGTACTTTCTTGCTGACGACAAACTGATATCAAGTTACAAGTGGGTGAGGGATCCCTTTCAAAATACTACCGAAGGACTCTCAATTGAAGAGGAAGAAACCTTCATAGACTTCACGGCAAGCGGCGAAACTAAAAGACAATTTAGTAATAAATGACTCTTTGAATTTTGGGCAAAAGGGGATCATGATTTTTCTGCACTAAAAACAAGGGCATTTCACATTCTACTACCAATTTCAACATCTTAGTTTTGTGAAACTGGATTTTCTGTTGGGGCTTCTGTGAAAACAAAATATAGATCTCAGTTAAAGATAGAAAAAGAACTTAGAGTGTCTATTTCTAATATTAAACCCTCCTTCGAAAAATTTTGCTCTGCAAGACAGGCCCAAGGAAATCACTAATAATTATTGAATTTGTTTTTAATTTAGTAAGTTGTTTTAATTTAATAAGTTAATTATTAAATATGTCGAAATGTATTTTGTTTCGTATGTGTGTATGTGTTCTTTCCTTTCAGTGATTTAATCAATTTTTTTAAATAACATTTTCTCTTGGATATGCTCGAGCCCCCCTAGGGGGCGTGCCCCACAGGTTGAGAATCACTGAAGTAATGTGAAGATATTCAGTGTTTAAGGAATGTATATAAATGCCTTTGTATAAAAATTTGTATAAAAAGAAGAAATGAATACTCTAAAACAAATTAATCTGTAGATTCAATAATATATTTATAAATACTTAGACTAGATGTGATAATTCAAAAAGCTTCAAGAGCTTTCTGTAGTTACTAAGAAATATTTTGCTTCTACAGTATTGAGCTATTACCTCGGTTGTATGAAATTAAATACTAACTGATGTGATGGTGTATTTTATGAACGAAATATATGCCTCCTTAAGTCACAAAAAGTGTTTTAAATTTAATATTCTTTTATTTAAGAGTTGAGTATCTAAACTTTCTGAATTTCTGATTATTTTAAAATTATAAAATGCTAGATTTATAAATGGAGATAAAATTAGGAAATTTTTAGTACAAATAATGTAAGTTCTCAAATAAAGCATAAATGTTCTACTTAAATGAAAAATTAAATACATGCTAGATTAATGTAATGCTTTTATTAAAAAAAACGTGCACCACATGTTTCTTTTACAGTTACATTTTTATAAAATTAAACTGTTTGTGCTTCATGAAATAAATAAAATCAATTGTTAATGAAGATTTTAGAAAATTTATTACATTTAATGAATGCTGAAAATAAAACTTTGTTTTTATCAAATTTCGGAAGTCAAATTATAGAAATAATTCTGTTGACCTATTATATTTTTTAGAGTAATAGAATTCAAGAAAGTCTTCTTAAAACCCTTAAGTAAAAATGCTCCTTAAGAATTATCGATATTCCTTTCTTTTAACAGTCATAAAAAATGTCTATGAATTAAGAAAAAGATAAATTTTTTCGTCTATTAAGAATATAAAATATGTTAAGAGCTTAAACCAAAATGCTCTTCTGAAATACTAGCACTACTTTTAAATTACCCTCATCCACTTTTTACCTCATTCGCTTAGGAAAATTTATAGCATCAATTTGTCACTGCCTGGCTGGAAC
Source organism: Argiope trifasciata (assembly GCA_026543055.1). NCBI lineage: Eukaryota > Metazoa > Arthropoda > Arachnida > Araneae > Araneidae > Argiope > Argiope trifasciata. The sequence continues at coordinate 102,033 of JAPMOQ010039127.1, forward strand.
TATCCTCTGCTTGTTGACAACGTTTACACACTCGTGTTCTTAACAGCATGGCGATAGCTAAGAAACGATGAAAGGGAAGACATTTGTCGAGGTGGAGCTCCAACATAAATTGCTGCAGCAGTAACATATGTTAGGAAGAACAGATTTGAGGATATTACGCAGGAGAAATTTTCTTGCCATTTTCCTTTTCCTATTGAAAATTACATGGTGATATAAAACTATTTCACGACATTTGTATCACAGGGATATATTTATAAAATACCTAAGATGTGAAAGTATACTTCTTTTCGTTTTGAAATATCCTTGTATTTGTTTTATTAAGGAATTGTCTTGCTCTTGTTAAATTTTGTACTCTCCTTTTTTATTAAAAATGAGCGATAAAATAATATTATATATAAAATGAAAATAAGTATTTGCGTTAAATAATAAATCATTTTGTTTTAATTAAATATGGAAAGTAAAATTTATTAGTTATATCGGTAAATTATTGGAAAATTATACATAAATGTGAAATTTAATAAAAAATTTACACTTTTATGATAAGAAAATTGTTCCTCCCACAAATCTGGCATAGAATTTAATAATGCAAGCTGCGTGTTCAATATGATTTTGCAGTATATTTATCAGGCATATTAGTGTATTCTCATTTTGTAGATTAATTTAAATTAAATTGATATATTTAATTTTTCAGTTAGAAATTTAACTGTTAAAATTTTTTATTCTTCTTTTAAAAGCCTTGATATTTATTTTTCATTAGGAGTTTTTTTATCCATGTTTCAACTCATATTTTCAAAATAAACATAATTTGCCATTTTCGCAGCATTTCTAAATACTCATTATTTTTTCTTTTGAGAAACAATGTTCTTTTAACATACATGTGAGTGGCTGAAATATTTAATCGATTTATTTCAAAACTGTGCAAATTCAAGGAAAACTATATTATTTAGTAAATGGACTCTTATCAGTACTCATAATAATAGCTTCAGTATTAGTAATTTTAAGTAAAGTGGCAAACGTCTCTTTTTTGGTATCCTAAGTTTACAATATCGTTGATATCTAATTAGCGAAATTTACCCATATTATTGTATTCTACCCATCATAAATTTCTCAGATGATAATAAATAATGTTTTTTCAAACTGTGACATTGACTGGTGGCTAAAACTTCCAAAATTCATTTTCCAATTGTGTAATAATGTTTCGGCGAAATATTATACTATTTTTATATATCTTTAAATATCAGTTTTATAAAACATTTGGTAATATATTAAGTATTCCATTTAACTACTACAGATATATACAATTATGTCTCAACATTTTCAAGAAATATTAAAATAATAAAGTTCATCTATAGACTCAAAATTTGAACACATAAAAATAACTTTGGATTCGAATTTTTAGACGGTTATTTGTTATGGCAGTTATTTGACAGTAATTAGTTAGTTAGACAGTATTTGATGCAATAATTAGTCTTTTAGATTAGTGACTATTAAATTTTTTAAACATTTTGAAAATGCACAAAATAATGTATGAAAAAAATTTTATATTGTCACTGCATAGATGATTAATCAAAATAATGAATTGATATAAGACTTTTTAAAACAGCTATAAAATTTTTTAAACTTTAAGAAAACGTGTAAGAAAACGAGATAGAATCCAAAACAATTCTCTCTCAACATTCTGAATAATATCTTTAAAATTTGTAGAAGAAAGATTTTGAATATTTGCATAATTTTAAATAAGTGATTAGTCAATATTTTGAAATTCGCAACATAATGAGCATCTTCTAACGCCATATATTTTCAGTGATATACCATGCAGAAATTCCATCATGCATGGCTTAATTTATTCATAATATACCACCAAATAATGATCATAACGCTGAAATAATCTTAGCTAAACATTTAATATAAATTCAGAAATATCAAACAAAAAATTGTTTCTGCTATTATGTAACATTTCCACAGAAAATATAACGAAGGAAACTCTCTTTCATATAAATAGAACATTAAGGAGCATTATTTTGATTATAAAATCTATCTCCCTATTACAGAGCAGTTTAGAGTTTCAAAATAGTTGCAACTTGGTGAACAAACCTATTCCAGACATTTCCAATTTAACATGACTATCTCTCATCCTATTTGATTAGTGCAAGTTAGTTTACCAAATTTGTGGAAGACTGATTCCAGCCAAATGAAATACGAGCGGCTCTATCTCGTTTTACGCTTGGAACTCTTTACCGCCAATTATGGTTCCTCGCCTTGCTAGATATGGGCAGTAAAGCAACAGGCTTCAATAAAACATAGGGATTTATGGATCTGTGTCCACCATTAGGGAGAAATGTTTTATTGCTGCAGGCCGAAGTATTGGATAAAGTACGGAAGATGAGATCTCTCTCTCTCTTTTCCCAGCATTTCGTGATTGCGTCTTTCCATGCAGGAGTTTATTGCTTATTTCATGTTGTATGTGAAGAGAGGGCGTACTTATGTATAAAAGATATTTAAAATTGTGCAGTTGTCGGTAATTAGTTGGGAGAAGTTAATAAGCGCGACATTAAACATATTTACCAGGAATAAATTGTGAAAATGTTATTTTTTATACGATTATTTGTAATTATCTTCCATAGACGTTATAATATGATGCAAAAATTAAATAAAGAATAATATTTTAAAGAGTGCTAATTATAACAAACTTGAAAACAAATCCTGAAATCATTTGAAGAAGTAAATTTTAAAAAGTAAAAATGAAATGTTTGATCGCAAATTTCAGTTTATTATGGGAGATATTTGACTTAATTATTTTAAGTCATTAACCAGTTTGAAACAATCACGTGTCTTCTCTATCGGGATATCTCTAATGCAATAATGCTAAATGCAGGTAAAAAATCTATGCGATTTAAAGGTATCGATTAATATTGCTTTTTTTGCTTTATTCATTACCAAAGAAATTTCGAACTTCAATTATTTGTTGTCTTCAATTATGCAAAACCCACTCTTGGAAACAACACCATGTCCTAAAATAGATAAACTGATTATGCAATGTAGATAATTATATTGTCGGCTATATAAGAATTTCATGTATTAGGTAATTCACTTGGCAAGATTAATTTCTTGAATTATGATTAAAATCAGATTTATACTTATTTACTCAAAACAACGATATCAAACACTTGTCTTTTATTGTCCCAGAGAAAAACAAGACTTAGTATATGGGATAAATCTTAGGCTTCGAAATATCATCAAATTTACTGATACTATTATGAAAAAAGTCTCCACTTTAAAATGACTCACTTTAAAATAACTCAACACTTTTAAATCAAGCACAAAATGATTTTAATAATAAGGATAATTCTACAGAAAGAGTTTTTCGAAGGAAGATATCATTCAATATATTCTGATATGCATCTTCAAACATAATTCCTTTTTCTAGTGACATTGTATTTTGAAAAATATATAAAATATATTAATATACCAAAATAAATATACACATAATTAATAGGTTGATTTTTATACTATTTTCAACCTGTATATTTAAAATGCGTTAAAAACTTGTGTTATGAAAATAACATAAATTGATAAAAAAGGGAAAATTTTGAATGTCAGTTTTTTATTTCAACCTTCAATTTATTTTTTTATTTCATATAATTGTTTAATTTTGCATCATATTATTTTCTATATATCTCCATATACTGGAAAAATAAATATGATTTTAAAAATATAAAGTAATGTGATTGTTCAAGAATATTATTTATTGTAGCATGTAATTTGAAATGAAAATTATGTTCCAACATATTTACTTTTTTCAATGATGATTTATCCAGAAAAAAATTCTAAAACATACCTATATATCAAAAAATATCTTCAAAATATATTGACAGTTTTTTATAATAATATATTCATTATAAAATTTACCTTGAGTGTACATAAAATGCAGTCTCGTAGACCGCACTCCCCAATTAATTTCGCAGGAAAAGGATTTCAGATTTCTCTAGTTAAATGCCTATTTCATGTTAGAATTTTACTAAAGTTACCGTGATACCCTACGAGTGGATGTGCAACTTTCCGTTCCACATGCTCATAAAATAATGGTGAAGCTTTATTCTGCACGAGAATATGAAATACGAGTAACTACAAATATGAAATGTGCATAAAATATTCAACAACAAGACTGAAAACGTCGACAATACATACTCAAAAAACCGTAAAAAGACAATTACAAAAGCACAAAACAAGTCGAAACAATCAGTTGCAGATAAAGAGTTAAAGACTAACGCGTTATTTACTGAACTGTTGGGTAAAGTAAGCGTGACCATTGAGCTGGTTTGGCAGATTTGCATTAAAAGTTTCGATGAAAAGGCAAGTATCCTTCTAACAGGGCATGTTATTTTTTCTCTTCATTGAGTTTCTATAAAAATTCAAGTAATTTTAGAAATTTTCTTGGTTTTTTTGTTTTAAGTAGCAAAATTTATTGCCAAATATTCATTAAGTTTATTGTCGAGATTGTGGGAGGTGGAGATTTACATGGTATTCATTCAACCTCCGTTCTAGCAATCTATAAGTACAATATATAAATATGCTCTTGTTATGCGACTAACTGGCCAAAGAGAAAATATTATACCTTTATAATACTCTGATGGAAAAAAATCCAAACACTAAGAAAAAAATATTGTATAGTAATGAAATTATAGGAATACATTTGTCTTGGTAACATATTTAATTGATTAAAGTTTCAAGATCACAGGTAGAGCAATTGGCGAGAAGAGCCATTTCAAATGTGAAATGGTGGTACATTAGTAACCGGTGTAACAGCCAGAATTTTCAATGCAAGCATACAAACGTGCATGCATTGTGTCGTACAGGTGTCGGATATCAGTTTGTGGGGTGCAGTTCCATGCCTGTTGCACTTGGGCGGTCAATGCAGGGACGGTTAATGCTGGTTGTGGATGACGCTAGAGTTGTCGTCCAATGATGTCCAATACGTGCTCGATTAGAGAAAGATCTGGTGATCTAGCAGACCAAGGCAACATGTCGACACTCTGCAGAGCATGTTGAGTTACAACAGCGGTATGAGGGCGAGCGTTATCCTGTTAGAAAACACCCCCTTGAATGCTGTTCATGAATGGCAGCACAACAGGTTGTATCACTAGACTGACGTATAAATTTGCAGTCAGGGTGCGTGCGATAACCACAAGAGTGCTCCTGCCGTCATACGAAATTGCTCCCTAAACCATAACTCCAGGAGTAGGCCCTGTGTGTCTGGGCCGCAGACAGGTCACTAGCAGGCGTTCACCTGGCCTCCTTCTAACCAACAAACGGCTATCACTGCGACCAAGGCAGAACCGGCTTTCATCAGAAAACACAACAGATCTCCACTCTGTCCTCCAATGAGCTCTAGTTTGACACCACTCACGTCGCAAACGGCAGTGGTTTGGAGTCAGTGGAATGCACAGTACCGGGCGTCTGGCTCGGAGCTGTCCTTGAAGTAACCGATTTGAAACAGTTCGTTGTGTCACTGTGGTGCCAACTGCAGCTCTAATTTCAGCTGCAGACGCAGTATGTTTAGCCACAGCCATATGCCGAATACGACGGTCTTCCCTCTCAGTAGTATCACGTGGCCACCCAGAACCTGGTCTTCTTGAGTCAGTACCTTCCCTTGACCACTGCCGCCAATACTCATGCACAGTGGATACATTCCTGCCAAGTCTTTCAGCAATATCGCGGAAAGAAAACCCACCTTCTCGTAGCCCTACAACACGACCTCGTTCAAACTCAGTGAACTGTTGATATTGGCTTCTTCGTATTCTCAGAGGCATCCTTGACTAACATTAACCCTCTACATCAAATCTCAACTGTAAATAACGATCACGAACCTTACAGCGCTTATTTAAAGCAAACCTCATTTGCATGTTCATAGTGTCGCTACTAGCGCCACACTTACGCGTGTAGCTCGAAATTTGAATCGACATCATCTTTCAGATGTATAAACACGCCTACCATATTTCGTTTATCCAGCACAACTCCTTCCTAGTGTTGGGATTTTTTTTCCATCAGTGTATTACATCACTGATAACAAATATTATGACTCAAAATTCAACATTATTACATTACAAGAAAGGCTTAAAACAAGGTATATTTTTTATTGTTTTCTTACTTTTTCTCTAAGGTATAAATTGCGATGAGATATCCCCATTTGTATTTTTTCATTTGAGCTAAGCATATCATTTTATGAATATCTTACAGCGATATTTATTGCTATCGATACAAAACATAGCTTCCTAACGAATTCGTAAATCTTTGCTAGATGATTCTGATAATATGTTGCTTATATACAGAATCTCTGTAAACGAAGTTATTGGAAAGCCATCTGAATTATGCAATTTCATAGAACTTCCGTATAGAAATGGTAAGAAAAGCATAATTGATATTATTCTGCAGGACGTATCCCATAACTAGCACTCACTAATATGAAATATTGATGCATATTTTAAGAGTAGCTTAATGATATAGAAGCAAGTCATTTTAAAAAACAATGGTGCGTGTATATAGAATGTTCTTTATGCAAATGCTTTCACACAATGAAATACATATTTTTCTCAGCATAAAAAATTATTTATATGAACTAGATTAGCATTATAGGTCGAGCGCTAAGTTTCATCATTTGAAAATCCCTTTATAGTTCTCTGTTATATGCTCTTACCATCTATAATATATTTTTATGAGGACTCAAATAAGTATTTTATAATGATAAATAAAGCAGTCAGCTGCTTGAAATTTGATTAAGCTACTTTAAGAGCTCTGAAATACTTTAAATTTATAAATAAATATTATTTAATCTCAAAAGTGGTAAATACGACTGCCTATTCTCGATGAAGGATTTTCGTGGTGAGTTCTAAAAAACGCGTTCACACATTACACTGTGATGCGTTAATCAGACTAATAAATGTAATAATATTGTTTCGAATCTGTAATTTTGCTTTCTCATACTAATAATGTCATCGTACAGAAGACAGATTTACAGCCATCTGTATTGAATAGTACATGGGTGTGATGTCAGAGATCGAAGAGCTTGGTCACCATTTGGTCTTAAAAAGGTTAATACCATAAACTTCCCGATCCGTTCATTAAGAGCCGAGATACATCCAGAAGGTTCCTGAGTGATCCAGAAAATTTAGCCCCACCTCCCTGTGCTATTTATAAGGGCAGACATCTGAAGTTGGACGAAAGTCTGGGACGGTGGACCTGAGAAGAACAGAATAGAGAGGTCTTGAACGGAGAAGTCGCCGAGAGAATACCGGAGTATCGGTGGAGTGCTGGATCGCTGTGTGCAGTCGACGTGTCTTCTGTCGAAGTCTGTTGTATGTGTCGATCCTCAAGTGTGTGATCGATCTGTAGACATGAACTGAGAGGTCTCGAAGAAGAGTCGGGAGCGGAGGAGTCGCCGGGAAAAAAACGAAGGAGAGTTGATTTGCTGTGTGGCGTATTCTAACGAAGCTTGTGTCGTACCCCGCTGTGGAGCCGGTTTAAGCAGAGCAGTCCTGAACTGAGGAGTAGTCTTGTTGGGTGGAGTAATGAGCCGGCAGAGAAAGCTAGAAGAGACAGAAGAATAGTTTCAGTCTGTTCGGGAGAGATATCTGTAGCCGTAGACAGAATTCCTTAAACATTCCCTCTCCTGAATCCTGTCTGGCCGCCTGAATTAAAATCCTGTCTAATTTAAATTCAACATTCATTTTTAATGAACAAAAACTGTTATTGCAATTGGAATTTCTTCAACCTCGGAATCTATCTGTTAATCCTTTTATGCATACTTTAACTTCAATTATGATGAACAGATTATTTCAATACTTTAGTTTAAGCCACTTTAGCTTATTTCTGAAAGAAAAATGGGGATTAGATGCTATTAATAAAATTGCATCAGATTGCAAATGTTTTGTTTTTATGCAATATAGCAATCTCCCCAATCAATGTAGCAGTAACCCCCCCCCTTCCCTTTTACATTTATTAATCAGCCTAATAAATTAAAAGTAAGCTTCAAACTTTAATGTAAAACTGAACTGAATTTGAATTCAAGGGTTTCTAACTAAAATAATAATATAAATTTGTTTTAAATTGCCTGTAATATAGTTTAAGTATGCTTGCTAATGGACATTTGATAAAATTTTAACCCTTAATATTCAATGTTAAGATTATTTACTATTTTAAATATTCCCTGAAAGGTCTCTGTAAGTATATTTACCAACCCTTATTTCCTTAATTAAAAGGTAAATCAACGAACTTTTGATGGCGTAGTATTTACCTAGTCAGTGTATCACGATATAATCCTGACAATTTATGAATACTCTGATATTACGCCCTTTATAGGACTAAAATAGATGGTAAACAAAAAGTATTTAGAATGGCATAATAAACTTGCAGTATAAGTAATAAACATTTGGAGTAATTAATAAATGTTCAAATGATACACTTCACCTATTGTTATTCTTGCATTTTTTGTCTTAAATTTATGTTTGATGAAATGTTTGAAATACATTTAATATTTTGTATCCTTTTCCCTCACATACGCTGATGGGAAAAAAATCCCATCAGGAAGGAGCTGTGCTGGATAAAAGAAATTTGATAGGCGTATTTATACATCTGATAGATGATGTCGATTCAAATTTCGAGCTACGTGCGTAAGTAGTGGCGCTAGTAACGACACTATGAACATGCAAATGAGATTCGTTTCAAATAAAAACTGTAAGGTTCGTGATCGTTATTTACAGTTGAGATTTGACGTAGTGGGTTAATGTTAGTCAAGGATGCCTCTGAGAAGAAGAAGAAGTTATTATCAACAGCTCACTGAGTTTGAACGAGGTCGTGTTGTAGGGCTACGAGAAGGTGGGTTTTTTTCCGCGATATTGCTGAAAGACTTGACAGGAATGTATCCACTGTGCATGAGTATTGGCGGCAGTGGTCAAGGGAAGGTACTGCCTCAAGAAGACCAGGTTCCAGGCGGCCACGTGATACTACTGAGAGGAAAGACCGTCGTATTCGGCGTATGGCTGTGGCTAATCGTACTGCGTCTGCAGCTGAAATTAGAGCTGCAGTTGGCACCACAGTGACACAGCGAACTGTTACAAATTGGTTACTTCAAGGACAGCTCCGAGCCAGACGCCCGGTACTGTGCATTCCACTGACTCCAAACCACTGCCGTTTGCGACGTGAGTGGTGTCAAACTAGAGCTCATTAGAGGACGGGGTGGAGATCTGTTGTGTTTTCTGATGAAAGCCGGTTCTGCCTTGGTCGCAGTGATAGCCGTTTGTTGGTTAGAAGGAGGCCAGGTGCACGCCTGCTAGTGACCTGTCTGCGGCCTAGACACACAGGGCCTGCTCCTGGAGTTATGGTTTGGGAAGCAATTTCGTATGACAGCAGGAGCATTCTCGTGGTTATCCCACGCACCCTGACTGCAAATTTGTACGTCAGTCTAATGATACAACCTGTTGTGCTGCCATTCATGAACAGCATTCAAGGGGGTGTTTTCTAACAGGATAACGCTCGCCCTCATACCGTTGTTGTAACCCAACATGTTTTGCAGAGTGTCGACATGTTGCCTTGGTCTGCTAGATCACCAGATCTTTCTCCAATCGAGCACGTATGGGACATCATTGGACGACAACTCTAGCGTCATCCACAACCAGCATTAACCCTCCCTGCCTTGACCGCCTAAGTGCAACAGGCATGGAACTCCATCCCACAAACTGATATCCGACACCTGTACGACACAATGCATGCACGTTTGTATGCTTGCATTCAAAACTCTGGCGGTTACACCGGTTACTAATGTACCAACATTTCACATTTGAAATGGCTCTTCTCGCCAATGGTTCTACCTGTGATCTTGAAACTTTAATCAATTAAATATGTTACCAAGACAAATGTATTCCTAAAATTTCATTACTGTACAATAATTTTTTCTTGGTGTTGGGATTTTTTTTTCATCATGTAATTTATTAATTAAAACGAATTTTTCTGTACCTCATTTACTAATTTTTGCATTGCTCTATTCCAAAATGTGACCATTTTATAACGACTGATTAATCCTAATTTTTTCAATTATATATTTATGACACACTCTAATTATAAAGTTTTATCTATAAATGTAATAATTTATATGAAATGCTCCCTTCTGGTCCAAAGTGAAATTTAAGTTATTCAAATATATTACCATACCAGCTCAACACGGAGAGCTGTATTGAAGATTAATTAGCAGATATGATGATATTTTAAATTGCATCTACGCAATCTAAAAAAGAGAATGATAGATGAGGCCAGTTCTGTGAAAAAAGTAATGTCTGGATGCTACATTGGTTTATTACTTTTATTACTTTTTTACGCTTATAATAAATATATGAATCAAATAAATATGAATATACATACAAAATATCACAGAATGATACGCATAAATATTCGAGGAGAGTTTTTTTAATTGGAAATATTACTAATGTGTTTGAAATCGTCAAATTTAAAAGAATTTATAAAACATTTAATCGAAATGATAATCCAAGTCAAAAAAAGAAAAAAAATATCATCAATAAAATGAATGAGGTTTATTATAAAAAAAATAACATGGGAATGGATGCTGTGTAACAATTTGCAAGCCAGTACGAGAAATAAAGTTAAATAGGGATGTTACAATCTCAAGTCAGACTAAGATTGTGTGATTATTTTATGTTGTTTATCAGTTTTATCGATTCATTTGAAAATATGAGACTAAAAGAAATGAAAAGTCTCAGAACACGTCAAATTGACAGCTGAGCTGTGGAAAGGCATATAACAGATGGATGAAAGTAGATTTTACTTACAGTTAAATACAAAATAAAAGTGCTCTATGAAAGAATGTTAATGGTAAGTTATATCACACTCTAGTAAAAAGTTTGAGTAAGAATTTAAAAAAAAAACATATTCGTCACACTTTCACAAAAGCTTATAAAAAATTTTGGAGTTTGAAAAAGCTTGTATTTTTACCAAAGAAGTTCGTATAAATTTTTAATGTTATTAAACTAATTCATTGATTGTTCATTAAATCCAAGAACAGAAAGTTTTGATCCAGGAGGTGTTAATTAGTAATGTCATTCATAGTAATAAATTTTGAATAAATTTCTACGTCTCATCATATCCGACAATAAAGATATACTATGCAAAGTATTTATTCAATTAACTTTTATTGTATCTTCATTAAATATGGACAGTTCAATATCAATTAATAAGAGAGACTGCAATGAAATGTTATTAAAAACAAATTTTTAAAAATGTCATTAAATTTTGCCCTTTTCAGTTGAAAACTTTCTGTATGCCTAAATTCGGTACATTGATTAAGTTCAAAAATCTATTTCTGTTAATATAATTAAAAATTAGATGACAAATGGCATTTTTATTTAGATTCCTTTAGATTTAGAGATGAACTCCGATAAGTTGTTTGATTTATCATCTTTTTTCCAAATGAATGAATGGTTGCAAGATAAACCAAATGATCATTTCGCATGATAAGAACTGGATTAACCGAAACAAATCCGAAACTTCTGGTGTTATCTAAATAAAATAAGCCCATCTCTCCCTTTTACATGTTTGCTCGATTGCATTGGGCTTACAGAAATAAGATGGATTAGCGAGTACCACCTTATATCTGATATGAATTACAAGGAAAAATAGATTGCTATTAGTTCTTGCGTAGAACTGATACAACTCCATTTCCTTCAGAATAAAAACATGTTTTTTTTTCAAACATCACATGCATATTTTTAAATATATATGAGATCTTTTGGTCTTAAGACTGATATTTTGAATATTCGTTATAATTCCAAAAGTATTGAATTTATTTGAATATTTTAGGTAATGCTGTATTATTATAAGGTGAATTAACAACGTTTAGAGACTCATTAGTTGTCTGGGGTAAGTGATTGCTAAAAATTTTATTTAGATAGTGTGAGTGGCCAGGTTTTGATGGATTTTGCTGCAAAACATATTAAAATTTAAAATTTTTTGGATATAAGTTGTACTATTTTTGACAATAATTAATTAATCTATGTTCTGTATATTTTTCTATTAATCTGTTTAATTTTCTGCCTATGGTTTTATGTACTCATTTTTATCAAGAAATAAGCAGCAATGCTTTAAAATTTGATACATTTAAATTACAAAAAAGTTACATTGCTTGATTCCTTAGATAAACTTTAATTATAAGAATAGTAAAAAAAAAAGCTTTCCAAAAAATGTGTGCTTTTTTTCATCCTTATGCGCTAAATATTTTTTACTTTTCATTCTTCACGGAATTTGAAAGCGCCTTTTTTGTATTATGTCAATCTGTCCGTAAATATTCTTACATAAATTTGATAAATGAAATAGCGACAAAAATTATTGATTTCCGTCACATTTTGAATTAAATCCATTTCAAGGAAGTGTGTTTATATGGTGTTCGATTAAAAGCGAAATCGACAACTATTAAATGCGAAGAGCTACGTACTTAAAATTCGATGCACAAGTTCAAAGATTAAAAGGTATGTTCTTAATTAATATTGATCCAAATTTTGGAAAGTGTCAATCATCTGTTTTCGTATACATTAAAATGCAATAACTCATAAGTGGAATTAATTGTTAAATCAATTCTTTGAGTTCGAGTCCTAGTTCAGGAATAGTTTATCTTTACATTATGCTTTATCTATGAGGCGTAGGAAACAGTTAAAACCCCATTTTAAAAGGGGTTGTGCAAGTGAATGTTTGAGTGTGAACTTCATATGCGCTAGAAGTCCGAATTCCACTTTCGGGTGCTCAGACTTTACTCTCAGAAATATTAAACTAACTAACTAGGATTAAATTGCTGATTTCTTCAGAGAGCTAGTCAATGGCAACTAACATAAGTAACACCTCCACTAACAACAATAGTAGCTTCGTATCAAATTTTATTTTTTTAACTAGACAAAATGGAGTTCAAATACATATTTACTCCATAAATTAAGAAAAAAATATTAGATGAATACCAAAAATCTAAATTTTGGAATAAATCAACTCCCATCGGCCTTTGTTTATAAACTGTACTATATAGTATAAATGTGTTATAGATCTGCGGGTGGCAAGGATATAAGTTTTCGACAGTGATTAGTTGGGAAAATGATTTATTTTCCTGAAACTAGAAGTCTAAGACCACACCATTTCTGTATTTATTAGTTTAAAATTATCCTGAAACACAGTTCTTCGGATATAATTGAATATTACTTTTACGCTACTATTAACGCTACTACTAGAAAATACTGTTTTGAAATATTTTTCAACTGTTTTTCAGTATTAAATTCTAGACCACTTCGGTGAATTTAAGTAAAAAGAAAATATTAGCTAACGTTTCCATTATCCTTTTGACCATTTAATTCTGCGATCTTCTATTTTACATCTTATGGATAGTTTATTCTTTTCTCTATTACATCTTTGACCATAACAGCATGATCTTTTATTTTACATGCTATGCTTAATTTATAAAGCGATATAAGACATCTAAAACAAAACATCTCCTTTTGCAAAAAAAAAAAAAAAACTAATTTTACATTTTGATAAAAATTTCAGTACTAAATGAAAGTTAGGTACACTATATTCCTTTCTACATTACGAAAAGACAATGGATTTTCTTTCAAAGTACAGCATTGTTTGTGAATATGGTAAAACTCATGTTCGTGATGAAGGTCATAAAAGAAAAAAAAACAGCAACATTATAGCTCTCATGCGGAGTATCAAATCAATATTGCCCCAAACAAATATATATGTCAGCTGTTCTGCTTCTTATCCTTCTTGTGGTAACTGAGCTTCTTCCATTTGAAACCATAACGCGCTCTGTGAGCTCATTTCAGAGTAGATTCCAATTCTTTATTTGCAGCCTAATCTTACTGGAAGGAAGTCATTTACTCCAAGAATAAATTGCCGCTCCTGTTGTATTGCACTTTTTTTTTATCTCTTCTCTCTAGAAGAAATGTATATTTTCTTGCTCTGAAGCTACCAGTAACTGGGAGGATATATTCTTTTAATTTATTTCGTAGAGCTTCTTGTAGTTTGTATTGATTGCCATGAATGAAAGAAATAAAGACACTTATTTGAATTTTTTCATCCAGAGAGATTCACTCTAAGTATAGAGCCAATGTAGTTAAAGAAATAAACTTTGTAGAAGAGGAAAGTGAAATTTGACTTCCAGGGATATTGCAACAATTCTTCTCTTGCTTCAGTATCTTTTTAGAGCTATCGTATAAGAGGATTTAAAAAATAATGTTATAATATATCTAAAGAGAATGCATATAAGTTCCTCAAACGTATTATTTCCCTTGTGGTGATTTCTTTCCTTATATTTATTTAAAAACTTTTAAACTTAATAATATGAATAATATTATTCTTGTAATTTTGAGCTTTTAACAATATTTCGACACAAAAAGCATTTTTTAAAATACTGATTCGAATTATCATTAGAAACAAAATTCTAAGTGACCTGGGAATCAAAGAATATGTATGAAAACATAATTTTCCATTTTGTATTTAATGAGTTATTGTTTGAAATTATTATTAAATTTTCCATTTTAAGTTTACAATGTCTCAGATTACATTTCTTTCATTATACTAAGCTATTTTCAAAACAGCTGTAAGGTATCTTTTTAATCATACTAAGGCTCAAAAATATCAGTTGCTTCACAAAATAGCTTCATAAAGGGATATAAACTTTAATAAATTGTACTAAACTCAATCAAATAGTGTGAATAAAACATTTGCGTATGGATTGCAGACAAAGGAACCTTCTCAATAAAGTGAAATAAATGTCAGACACTTTCAAAATACATTTTCAAATAAATAATGATTTCCGATATTTTGAAGTTAATAGGTCCAAACTTATTTTATCATGATTATAAGATACGATAACAGCCAGGGTTTATACAGATGGAAGTAAATTGGAGACCAATGCAACTGGCGGATGAGTTTTTATAGAAATCCCTATCCACTCCATCACATTTGAAAAAAGAAATGCTGACTGACCACGCTTCCGTTTTCAGAATGAAACTCATCGCCATCATAAGTGAACTTTCTTTTTTAGATAGCAATACACAAAAAGAATATTCAGAGATATGGATCCTTACAGACAGCTGATCTTCAATCCAGCACCTTTCGAACTGGCAATCCATTGGTGACGGTACCAGTAGGAATATACTACTCCTGCTGAAAAGTCTTTCAGATCAACACCAGATCCATCTTCAGTGTGTCCCCTCGCATGTTGGTCTACCTGGGAATGAAGTAGCCGACAACCTTACAAAGGCAGCAGCCGGTAATCCTATGAAACCGGTTTACCGCATGGCTCTAACACCATCAGAGATCTCTTCCATTGCTAAGCAACCTACTTGTAAAACCTGGGTTGACCCTCCGGCTCACTCTTGGTAGTTTCAAAAATATCCTGGAGCCGCCATGGCATTTAAAAGCTCCAGAGTACATCAGACGACACTGTCTCGACTTTCGACTGGGCATTCGAAATGTATGAATTTTGAAGACGGCCAAAGAAAACATTCACCATGTCCCAAATCCGACAATGCTCCGTTTCAACTGCAGTACATTTTGAAATGCCTGGGGTTTTAACGTGAATTGGCTGTAAAAAGTTCACATCTGCTTTTAGACTTTTTGGAAATTTTTAACCTCATGGATCTGGTCTAGTTCCATTAGACCAGATGGGAATTAGTCCCACCACCAGATACGATAAGATCATTCTTTTCAAAAATAAAAACTTTACTAGTTTATAATGTGCAAAAACTGAACACTTTTTAGAAAATTTATTTTGAAAAAAGGGTCTTCAAAATATATGTGGAGAGTAATAAATAGTTTCATGGTTATTTTATTTTAAAATAGTTTTCAATATTTATAATTATCTATACTTAGTGATTATATTCCAGCTTAGAAGATGAAATCAACATTTTAAAAATTTCATACAGATCTGGAAGGCAAAATCAGAAGCTATATTTAGTTATTTTATTGTATTTTTATGAAAGAAACCAGAAACTCTCATTTCAAAAATAATTTTGTCTTGCTATTTCATCTTTGAAATTTAAATGTCTTCTTCAGAGTTTTATTAACTTTTCTCCATGGCACCTTATGAGGAAGCAGATGAAAAAATTAACACAAAAGATCACATTTATGCGAAAAAAAAGTATTTTCTTTCATGCGCAGTTTCAAAGAGCTGAAAACTTACGATAATAATATAGCATACAGTAATTGCCTCTGGAGCTCTAATAAAAGGTTTAAATTTGGGTCAGGCATTTTTTTCATTGCCTGGAATGGTAACTGTTTTCCGTTTAGGAAAACTTACCAGGTCATTAGTAGCCCCAATCTATTTCGAGCGTGTATCTATTAAGTACCATTTCTCTTTTTCTTTAACAGAATGAATCAATTCATTCCCTTTCCAATTTCAGTCGTACGCGTTTTATTGCTCAGATTACCCCAAAAGGTTTGAATTGCTAGGATTACCAGTGTTCCAATTTCTGGAAATAGCTCCCATTTCCACTTTTGTGTGTCAGAATTTTACAAATCTGCGTCTCTCCCCTCTTGCTGAGTTTATCCATTTCAAGAGTACCGGATCTCCTTTGTCTCTTAAAAAGGAGTTTGATATTCCCAGCCTGTTTGTTCAGAGAAGAAAAGAAGCAAACATAAAATGCTTCTTTTTTCAAAATATTATGTCAAATGAATATACGGTACTGAAGTGAATGAAAAGTAATTATTTTGAAGTATTTCAAAGTTCAATATTGAAAGATATTTTAACTGTTTTTATGAATTTTTAAAAAGTTATTCTAAAAGATTTTAGTTGAAAATAGCCTTGCTCTTCAACAAAAATTGTCTTGTAATTTTACTAATTATGAATTTTATCATTTCACGCGGGATAGTAGCTATTTAAAAATGATGTTTCTTTAAAAAATATTTATTTAATGAAGTACCAAATTAGAAAAATTGTTCACTCATTCAAATTAAAGCTGAATTGGGGCATTTCCATCAAAACAACCAACTTTATTTACACTTTTTTCTTTCAAATAGTATCCTCAAACAGTTGAAATACGGAATAGTCCATCAGGCACTTAGATGTTTGCTCATGAATTACTTCATTAGAAATATCATATAGCATTCATTAAGTCCACTAAAAATTGTTCTTTATAAATTTTTACAAATGTGAATTGATAATTTAACTATTCATTCGATATGGTGACATCGCATATATGATCTAGATCTGTTACAGTTCCAATGATGAACTACTTCATATTGCTAAGTACATAGCAACTGTTACTCAAGATGCACCATACTTCTCTCTTCAATAGAAAATACTTAAGTTACATTTAAATTAAACAGGGATGGGTTCACATAAATACATTTTGGAAGATTTCATATAAAACTCTAAATCTTTTCTAAAACTTTTGTCTAAAATTAGATGTTTTAAAGTAACGAAAAATAGAATTGAATTTCTCTAAGAATAATTAGTTGAACGTTTTCTATTACATTGTATTAGAAGCAAAACAAACGATAAATATTGCAAATAGGAGTATATAACATTCCTTTATCTTACTTCGATTTTTCATACTTTACTTCATTTATTTATTTTTAAAATTTTACTCACCACAGATGTTAACCTTCTATAGGTGGGTATAAGTATCCCAATACCGTGGTTCCCAGAATTTTTTACTATCTTTCGCTTATGCCTGAAATTTTATGCTTTAACACTCTCTTAACTGCAATCAAGATAATTATATATGAAAATTTGTTATATTTCTTTTTGCTTCTCAAGAACAGCTGAAGCTCAACGTATTGGCCGTACATGGAAACTCATTAGATGTGAGACACACTTTGGTTCCTGGGGAATAAATTTGGCTAGTAAAATCAAACGAAAGTATGAGGCTCTCAGGCTTTAAGTCAAGACATCAAGCTTAAGTATAATCTCGGTTGCATTCTTCGGAAGTGACCTCGCATCTCTGAGCTTATACATTCAGGTTAGTACCAAGGAAAGTGCCAAAATGGATAATGCCCAAATCAGTGTTTGCCTTTTCTTGTTAGTCATCATGGTAAGCATATTTTCATTGCCAGAAGTTTAAATTATGAAGTATGAGGTCTTCGAAAAGATCTCCCTTCATAGGACAAACAAATTATCTAACTAAATGCGAGATTTTTTTTGCACTGAAAAATATGTCTTTATTAAATGGAACTTTCCCTAAAGTTCCAGTCGAAAATATTGTTTCAAGTATCCTTTTCTAGTTGAAACTGCGATTCAAATAGGGAACATGAATTTTACCCAAAAAATTTCTGTCTGATGATTTACTGATTCAAATCTCATCTTTCAGGCAAGCAAATTAAAACTCAAAAGGAAAAGCTATGCCTACGAATTCAGTTTCTGTCAGGCCCATATACCTATAAAAATTATCTAAAATGGCGTAATGTATATCATAGTGAAACGGATAAAACTAAACAGACTGTGTATTCGAAATTTACTTACGTTTGATGTATTTTTCAAAAAATAATGATCATTTTTTTTAAATCAGGTTATCTTTTTTCAACTTTTACCGAACTTTTCTTTGTTTATAAAGGGTGACAACATCCTTAAGGCCTTACACATTCTATCTCAAATTCAGTCAAGTGTTTTCAGTGGATATACCAAAACACCTTCACCGAAATATTTACTTGAGCTCGATCTGCCTAATAACTTAATGAAGCTGATTATCAAAACAAATGTGGCTAAGGGCTATAATGGATTATATAATTTTTTTTCGTATTTATGTGCTAAATACCTATTTTATAAATAATTAATCTTATTGAAAATAAGAAGGAAAAATGAATCAATCATATATGCGAGCACCCAGGTTTTCTTCTGTATCTACATCTAAGATTTTCAAAGACACATACAATCTGGCACATTTATTGCCAGTTTTTCACTAAAGAAGTAACCTTTCACAATCTTCTGATTTGATCAGTAAAGAACCTAATGATCAATCCACAAATTCAGAGAAAATAACTACAAAAAGATCTAAGCAAGTTATGGGCATCATGAATTATTAATATTGCAAAGCAAAAAAAAAATCAGAATTTTGTTTAAAAAAACACTCAAAATATGTCTATATCGATACGTCTAAGAATTCAACTTCTCCTTTCTATGTGTCCCTAAATTAGATGATTCATATGACCAAACATAGATAGAATTAGTTAAAGGAAATATAGGATCAAAAAGTAAGTATATCTCTTCCCCACTGAATAACAATGAAAATAATACAGTTCATAATAAATAAATGCAGTTCAACATTATACATTTTGGAAGAATTCCCTCCCATAGGCTTCATGCAATGATTAAAAATAAGTTGGTAATCGTCCTATTTCTGCACAGTCAATCGATGTTACAGTGATTTTTGGCAACTAGATCCATGTTCTAGAAGGTCAATTCTTGAAATTCTGCAAACAGATCATACCCCCACTAATTCTACTGACAATGAAACCAAATAATCTGAAATCGAAGATGCAATAAATTTTGATCCATACAAACAAAAGAAGAGACTCTCTCTCTCCCCAAGTTACCGAACACCAGGAGTATCAAAAGCAATTTTACTGTTGCTCTACTTGAATTGATAGATCAATTATCAAAGACAGAAAAAAAAAGATTTTATTGAACACACTTTAAAACATTTTATCCCTTCACTGTAAATGTACCTATCCATGATAACCATTTAAAGATACACTATGGAAGCATGGCATATCATAACAATTTAATTTACTCTGTATACTAAACAGAGGTTACAATGATTATTGTTCACTTTTTTTCTGCATTAAAATAAAATTCATATTTTAATCTTTTAATGAGTAAACTAATTATTTAAAAATTTCTCTTGTTATTACTTGAAATAATGGGCAATTTTCAAAATTGTATGTTTTATATTATGAAAGGTTGATCATTAAGTTTATAAATTTTTAATGATATTTTGTTTAAATGTTATCTTACTAAATTGGAGTAATCAAGGCATATCTGGCTGTTATGCTTTTAAATTACGGAATTCTAATTGAAATTATATGTGTTGATGGTTTAATTTATTGAACTAAATATTTAAATCTATATATCGAATGTAAGTATTTTTTGTCAGATGAGCTTTCAATTATAGATCTGAGAAAACAAAATGGCTATTTAAGAAGATAATTTTTGCAAAATGCATAAAATGTTCAAATTAATTAACGTTTTGGTGTTAATATATTGAAAATAATAGTTCTCGAGAAATTTAAACTAATTAATTGGCGAAATTTTGAAATCTCATAAAAACAAGTTTAAATTTCAGCAAACTGATTTTTTTAAAGGTTTATTTTAATAAATTTTACAAAAATAAATAAAAATAATAGGAACTTGTCAAAATAAATTTTAGTAGTATTTAAGATTTTATTTTTTATTAATGTATGCTTTCAAGTAATATTAAGTAACATTGCGTGACAGCAAAACCCTTAAAACTAAAGGCAGACATCTTCGAACAAAAACTTTGGATGATAAATATATTTATTTACATCATCTATACGCATTTGCATTTTATGATACGTATACTGATGTACTTTTTAACCAAATCGATGTATACTATCTTGATTAATCTTACAATATCTAGTACATTACTAAGTAAAAATTTATAGATGATGTGTTCGCACAATTTAGGAAACTGTTTTCCAAACTGTCGATATATTTTTATAACTTATTAATGGATTTATTACAAACAAACGAGTTAGTTCAAAAAGCTATCCTTTTTATAGTCAATAATGCTTTTTTTTCGTTGTGTATGTTTCTGATCTGTGACATCATTTCTAATTCCTTAATTCAATGCTATACAAGAGGGATGATCCAAAAAATTGTTTAAAATGCGAAGTAAAATTGCTTTTTTAACAATATACTTATGATACAAATGATAATAACGATACATATGCGGCGACAGCTTCTTCACATAATCACCAAACCTGCTGAGGCGTTTATCACATTGCTGAACTAATTTGTTTAACCCGTCTTGGTGATAATCAGCTCCTATGTAATAGAGCTAGTTCTCTGGACCCCTGGTAACGTCTGATATGAACCTTGTTTTGGATTGTTGTTTTCTTTAATGTCGGGAAAAGGAATTGTTTCTTTAATTCCTGGGGGAGGGGATGACTACAGGTCTTCCACCTATGCGTTTCCAGCAATCCCTCTGTCTTCAAAATAATGACTACTACTGTCACTGTTTAAGGTCCCAGTACTAACACTATATGCTCGAACGACCGGTGTAACACAATTAGAGCTATATGTCTCCACTTTGGGTAGCAATATTTCCATTCACAATTTTTACCTTTCAAATGCAATTGCCTGTAAACGTCTTTTTGGACCATCCCTCGTACTTCCAATTAATTCAAAATATTCATTTGTCTATATTGGTACTTGTACCAATATAGACAAATGAATGTCTTCCATCAGGAAGACATAACCGAAATTTCGCTAACCAGACTAATAAATGAAGCTGATATGTTGTTTATACATTTTAACAGTTTTTTTTTTTTTAATTTAAAAAATTGCGTTGTATTTTCTTTAATTAAAATATAACCACTTTAATATAAGCTGTTTATATCTTGCTCTATTATCATTAAATAGGTTATTTTATCTGTACAAGGGTCAAATTCAAATGTACTTAAAAAGAAATATTTAAAAAAATTTCTAAATAATTTTTTTCTAATATGACGAATTAAAAGGGAAGAACACTTTATTAGGTTAACCAACTATGTTTGAAGACATTTCTTTTTTGAAAAAATACTTATATATTTCTTTTAATGCTGCATTTTAATTACATATCAAAACTGTGAAAACATTTTTAAATTAAATTTTCAGAATTTTTTAATACAGTTTTTTTCCTTCTGTCTTGTTGAATTAGAAAGGCTGATATAATCGATGTTCTTATATTTTTATTATGTTCATAGATGTTTTTCATAAAAATATACTAAAAGATTTCCTAAATGAGATTTTTTTTAGCTGAATATGCTGAAAAATTATAAAAATTAGGAGTATTCAAATTCAAGACTATATTTTACTCAAAAAAACCCTCCGAAATTTGCTACAAAAATATAAATAATTAAATAAATAAAAACCACCTTAATTACTCTAATATCTGTAAAAACATATATTCATCATATTCTTTAATCCTCGTCATAGTATTTATTACAGTTATTTACGTTACACTCTAAAATATTTCAAAATAGCTTGATACATATCTAAGAAACGTGCATAAAAATTCTCTCAATTTTCTCATAAATGCTTAAAACATGATAATTCATTTTAATTCTCATTTTTGTTTTAAGAGAAAAACTTAAAGCGTATAATAGAAAAGGCCTTTTAGGAAAATCAATATTAATGATTTTTTTGAAAAAATATGCTTACCGTCGACAGTTTCTATTAAATATCATTTCACACTAAATATATTTCAAATATTGATGCAACACAAAATAATGTTGATATTTATTTCAAAGACATATTTCAACAAGTTTGTAAGTAGTGTTTTCATTGTTGAATAAGCTGAAACATCAGAACCGGAAATTTTATTACAAACTTTGTCTTAAAACTTCTTACATCTCTTTTCAGCTCTATTCATATTTTTTGTGCACAATTTTTCAAACATTTTAAAAGAGTTTTACTCGTTGTGTTGAGGGGGGATCTTAGACCGTAATACAAACTGTGGATTAGCACATGTTTTTCTCAGCTGCATATCTATTAGCAGAAAGTCACATACCAGAGCTTTATATATGAAACGTATGAAATGCTCTTTTGTTAATTTAGGATAAGAAAGAAAAGAACAATTTTTGAAGAAGAACAAGAGAATAATTTTTGAAAAAGAACAAAAGAACAATTTTTGAAAAAGAACAAAAGAACAATTTTTGAAAAAGAAAAAAAATTAGAACAATTTTTGAAAAAGAAAAAAAAAGAACAATTTCTGAAAACGAACAAAAGAACAATTTTTGCAATGCAAAGATAAATTTCTGCAGAAACAAAGCTGGAACCTTCAATGAAACTCACTTCTGATAAACAGGAAGAAAGGCAACAAAGAGCTCAAAATACAGACATGATAGTCTGAAAATGAAATATACCGTTTCCCGTCAATTTCCGGATATGGAATACAATAGAATTTTCACAAAGCATAACACTGCTTTCTTTTAATTTCCATGCATTAGCACAATAATTAAACACTATTGCACATTATTTTGGGTTTGCTGATTGCAATGGTAATCCACCGTTTTTCCGATTGTCTAGGTCTTGATTTTTGGAATTTAGACAGGAGGTAAATAGCTGCAAGAGGTAATTCCAGCACAAGCTTTTGATTCAAAAGATGGCATGAAACTAATCCCGAGTGCAAACAATGCGAGGAAGAGATATATTTTAGTGCCACTTTTAAAGAGTTAAAAAATTATAATAATTTTAAAAAAACTGACTTAAAGTTTCATTGAAGAATATTAAAAATCGGGAAACTTATTTGAATGAATTAAAAATTATATTAGATTAGAAAAAGCAATGCAATCCACTCCTGCAATTTATAGGTTTCGGAAGGTTACTTTCAGTTTAGACTTTTGCTTTTGGTTTTGTAATAAAACAGCTTCAACTCCCTTTGTAATTCAGGCAGAGTGAAACGTAATCATTCGTTGAGTACTGTGACACGCCTGATGGTACAGGGAAAAACTTTGATGGCTGGATCGTCGTGACAGTAACACTGGATGGAACTGTGGTGAAGTTTTGAGGGTCATTAACAGTCACGGTACAACCATTTTCTAATCTAATATATCCCGTCATCGATGGGATGTAGCCACCTCTCACCCTTTTGTATACTCTCAAAGGCAATAAGAATCAACCACCATAATCGAAGCGTATGGCCCTCAATTACAAGGTGTCCCCACCCTGCGGGACATATTAAAACATGAAAGCTTATAAAACAGGCTAAACTTACATAATAAAGGTTGTCGATGACTTCATCGCAAACTATCACTTTTACATAACCGGATGCCGTAAGGAATATATTAATTTATTGCATTTTAGGGATTATTTATTAATTTAAAGGAAGAGAAAAATTATATTATTAATCAAAACCTATAGCTTACATAACTTTATTGTGACGGTCAATTTTGATGATTTTTCATGGACATTTTCCGTGATTTATCGTGAATTGAAGATTCATTCAATTATGCAAATAATTTTCGGGAAATATTTGTATTCGATCCTAGAGAAAAAGATTTTTTCGTCTAATCTTAACACACATATATATATAAGTAATAGATGGTAACAGGCATGTTACTGCAGCAGAAGAAATAATCTTGGAAATATTGTTTGGTATTTGAAATAGTTATCTTATTTAATTAAGAATAATAGGTAGAATGACATTTATTTTCTTGTCAGCAAGGATTACATTCACTGAAGCTGAAGGATATATAAAGAAGCATAAATAACTATTATATTTTCATCATTCTATTCTACAAACAACTATTTATTTTTTTATGTGTTAGATTTGCATATTCTTTTAGTATTCTAAAACTTAGTTCCTTCATTCTTATATCAGAATGTTAATGAAAGAAACTATTTATTGTATCTCGTGATTCGTTTAATATTCGTTCAGAATTCTCAAGTTTAATGATTAAAAAAAATATGATTAAGTTTTAAAATTGCTTAAACATAGAAAATATATTTATGCCATAAAATATTCAATATAGGTGGACAGATAATTTTTTGAAATCTAAGATGGTGCAAAATTATTTTTGCTACAATATTTTCGGAAGTAACTGCAAAAATAAAAACGCTAAGATTTTATTCAGTGTTTAGTTAACCTATAATGTATCAAACCTATAGAAATGTTTCCCCTAAAAATTTCTCGCACACCCTCTGTAACCTCTGTGAACGACTTACATTGCATTTACGTACAATATCTTCGAATTATTAACATCGAGCTTGAACTGAATATCTTTATTGAATCTGCTGTGCCTCCTTGGAGAGTTATTTGGTGGTCACTTCATGGTTAATAGATGCGGTAAATAGATCTAAAAACATTTTTTATACTTTAGTTGATTGTATTATGCCTATAACCATCCCGGAATTGCAAGTAATAATTTGTCGATTTTTTATCGGAATCGGATTAGAGGTACGGCAGCGCATAAGATACATACAGTCAAACATTCATTTTTATTTATATAGATGTAAAACGTACCAGAAGTATTAAAAGCACTGTATTGTCAAAACTGAATGCTAATAAGGACTTTTTCAGTTTATTTGTATTAATTGATTTATTTGTGTAACTCTGCCTTTCTTTCTATCCCAGAATATAAATTAGCTCTTTCAACTGAACCAATTTTCACGAAATGTATACAGTACTTGTATCAGAATACTTTGCTTTAAATAGTTCACAGATATCACTCTTGTTTAGTCTAATTGATTTTGCATTGTATTCTTTCAAAAGTTTCTGTTTTGCGGATTGTTTCGTAACAATGCGAGTAAAATATTAACGAGCTTTGAAACATTAGGTTTGACACAAACAGTGCTAGAAGACTTCTAAAAAAAGAATGCATTGCATACAGATTACTCGCTATGGCTTTTTGTTATAATACCTTTCAATCTTGCGATTTTTATATGTGTAGTGATAAATATATAGGAAAAAAAAACATTATAAATGATTAAAAAGAATTATCTTAGCTTAAACCATTCATTTCTTATATTATTTATTTCTGTTATATACAAAATGGAGACATAAATTGCCCAGTAAATTCAATTTAAAATTTATATTTTGAATTTTTTGATAGTTAAATTGTTTTACTTGAGATCCATTACCAAAAGACAAAATAATTTGATAAGCGATTAATAAATAAATATTATTTCCAACTTACTTGGCACTTTCTTTAAAGCTGCATAAATGTGCATGTTTAGATGTCTGATTTATTTGATTGTTTAAAAGTATTTTCAAGAAGATATATTTTAAACCTTTCTTCATTGCATATTCTATAATTTTATAACATAATTTAATATAAGATAGTTACGGAATTAAATTTTAAGCATGTTGCAATGCAAAATTGTTGTTAATATTACACAATTTATTTTTAAAACTGATATTTTAGGAATTTTGCTGATATCATTAGGAATTAATATAATGTTTTATTTATATGAAATGACTGTGTTTGCTGAAAAACTAAATTATACCTCATTTTAACTTTCTTACTTAATCTTGTGGCCTATATTTCAGACTTTTTTTAATAATATATATTTATTCAGATCAGTATCACAAATAAAAAAATTACGAGTCCATTTCTAATTATTTATATTTAACCCGGTCTTTTAAACCTAGAGTCACTTATGACTTAATTTCATTAAACTGAACCAAGCAAGTCATGAAATCTTGAATTCTTTACAAATATATTTTGATTGTTTCCAGCACCATTACGTTCTTAGTGTAGTTTGATCACATAATAATTTCTGAAAATTTTGAATGTCACGGTTGAAAAAAAATTAATGCAATTATCAGATTAAGATCATATTTCTAAATTGTGACAATTTGAAAATATAGATATGTAATGGCGCATATAACTAATTTCCACGACATTTAATATTCTCAGATCTCTGTAGAATTCATAGGCTGCTATGAAGTTAAATCAGATGATTGAAATTTGTGATTTCAACAAAGTTTATTTCCCCTTCTATTACAATTTTGTACATGGATTCAAATTATTATTTTTCGGACTTTACGATTTCTCTAAATTAATAATTAGTTAAATGTTTGATACATATTTTAAGCAATAAACAAGAAAAATAGCCTTAAAACAGTAGGATTTGATGAATCTCTGCAACCTCTTAATTGTACTCATTATCAATAAATATTGTCGAGTCAAAATTCGGAATCACGTAATTAAAAAAAACTAATCATAATTGTAAATTCAGAGGAATTCTGATTTGTACAAATAATTTAAATTAATATTCTTATTCCTAAAATGTTCTTCTTCAAAAAAAGAAGTAATAAAAATTTTACTAAGTTAAATATACTGCTGAAATTTATTATTCAAAATTACTATTACTATTATTACTATTATTCAAAATTTCATTAAAACACGTATTTTAAAAGTGCTTTGAACAACAGTTCTGAAGAACTTGGCGTTACGTTTTTATTTATTTGTTTGTAATATATAAATTTGGTTATAAATAATAAAAATTAACCTTTCACCCGTTTATTATTATTCCTTTTTTTTGCTTTCAAAATAAATTGAATAGATGTTTTAATCTTTCCTCGTTAAATAATTTCATTATGTGTATTTTTTTCTTACTAAAAACTCACATAAGGAGATAATGATCTTTGTCCTTTAAAAATCTATTAACTTTCTTTATCTTTTTCCGGAAGTACAAAATTGTAACTTTAACAAGAATCTTAAGAAACTATAAGTTCAAATTTTTCTATTTCATACCTAAAAAAAAATTACCTACAAAATAATACATAAACAACGTTGCACGATACTTAACTCGAAAACAGATCGGAAATACATTTTTTTCTAAACTTCTTTCTTAATCCATAAACGAATTTTCATTCTCCAAAAAATAAACAACAATAAACAAATAAAATTCTTACCGCATTACTTTCAATCATCTGCGCTGCGTGGGAAACTCAATATTGAATTCCAGGTGAATTTAACAGTGGTATTTTTCAAGCCCTGAACCGAGCTACACTCAAAGAGCTATTCTTTTAAAAATTCGTAACCAAAAATAATCTCAAGAAAGGAAGTTTGTTAAGAAATTTTGCAGGGAGGCAAAGAAAGGAGTGGGGCGAGGTACGCCGTAATGACATTCTGGGTCCACGAAGTCTGCAGAAACTTTATGTATTTATTTTTTGAAAGATAGGGTTCTGAGATTTAAACCAGCATGTGCATTTGACGTTAATGTCAAACGAGATGACAGGCACGGAATTCTAAGATTTTAAAAGTCAATGCGAGGAAGAGAGTTCAGCGTTTATGACTTTTCAAATTGAAAATCTGATGCGCATTTTTTTTCATTTTCCCAGTGGCGAAAAAGTTTTGGATTTTTAAAAAATATATATATGTTTTATGTAAACGATTCAAGAATTTTTTCTATTCAACGTAATTTGATAAAATACAAAAATAATTACATTACTAATTCCTTTCATCATCATTTTCAATTCATCTATTTCATCATCTGATTCTTTTCACTAAATGGAAATTTCATTTTTGGGGATTGTGCTCTTAAATATTCATAAAAACATAATAGTTTGCTGTTGTTACTCTTCACTTTATAGACCCTCTTACAGAAAGCTGTCAGCGATTTAAACATAAATTTGCGTCTCTTGTTTTTTCAATATCGCCAACTAGCGTCTTCATTCTTCACGTTCGCTTGCACAACCCCTTTTTACAGGAGACACATTCACAATACTCACAGATAGAACACGGAAAAACAGACTCGAAACCAGGAAGCTAACACGGGGTAGACACACTACCTTTATGCCAGGACGCTGGCACATACATAATATAAATGCTCTACCCATTTGAATAAACCTGCTCATCTCCAATTAATCAGAATACATACTTTTTATAACGAAATAATTTTTTTGTACATTTTAATATTATAAGTCATTAAAAAGCATATAGTTAAAATTAGTGTTTTTCGGACTATTATATCTTTCTCTAAATAAAGAATTATTTTAACAATGAAACCTCAATGTAGATGAAATAATACAAAAAAATATATTTTAGGATGTTTACATATACATGAAAATGCTTTTAAAAAGGGCGGTTATTATTAGTTTACTTTTGCAATTGAAACTATGCAATAAACTAGCTCTTTTTATTAATTAGTATGCAAATTTATTATCCTTTAATTTCACAATAGGGGTTACATCCATATTAAGAGACGAATTTGTTCATTTTACTATGAATCTATCTACATGCAAAATATACTCAACTGAAGATTTCTAGCAATAACTGATCAAATTATTTAAAGTCAATCTTTTTTTAATGATATAAGGTAATGGATATTTCTCCTTTCTATCTTCCTCTTTTTTATTTGGCGAAAATGGTTTCAGCTCTAGAAAATTAATTAAAAAATATTAATATTATTATTGCTTTAATATCCGAGTAAAATCGTTGTATTCTAGTCTTACGGCTCGTTTCTAGCAATTACATCGAAATATTATCTTTCTAAATAAGGAATCTCAGGCTCACATCTCCGGCATTATTCAAGCTAAATATTATTTAATAATTTTAAATAATTTTTACATAAAATATGTTATATAATTTTTACATGAAATACATTTTCAATGTAAACATTTGGGTTGAATATTAAAATAAACAATATTATTGCAAAGTCTTCAATTATTTCTAAAGATAAAAGCAATAAAGAGGAATAATTTGCAATGACCAAACATGAAGACATGGAAGCACTTACCCATTATGAGAATATAACATGTTTAGAATTTCTACTTGTATTCTTATATACCAGATTTTCCATGGGTTTCAAAAAAATTTTCTTTTCATATTTGTATATGATCTTTACCACTTTGAGTAATTAGCAGATTCCTCAACTAGAACAAAAATTGGTTAGATTTGGAATATTCAGCTTTGTTCATTATGATTACGACATAAATATTAGAATTGAAAACATTTAAAAGCTAATGATGGCTTTAATTGTGATACATCTTTTAATGTCTCTGACTGATTTATAAATATTTAAAGAAGAATTTGTTCATTTGACATATTCGTAACATTCACAGCTTAGCCCAAATACTAGAGGATAGATTTTTTGCATAATATGACCTTTAGTTTACACCGATTTTGAGAACCTTAGTAACCTAGTAGAATTATGAAAACACCTACATTTCAATGAAAATGAAAATGAATTTCAAATAGATCTTTCCAAACAAAGAATGTATAAAGCATCTTCTGGATACAAACTTCGAAAAATCGTATTTTTCTAAATATATATTTTTATGATAGTTTATTTTTTATTTTACAATCAAAATCAATTAAATATTAACATATATTAACAAATTCAATTTTGGATTTTAGAAAGATATTGCCTACTTGACATTTTAAATCCTGAAAAAAGTAGCAAATGGATTTTTATTTTTATTTTTACTTCAATGACTTAAATTAAACTATCGGGTTCAAATTACTGGAAATATCATTATATGGGAGCATATTGAAATTATTTCGACCTCTTTACGGAACGTTTTTTTAGGATAATATATTAGAACCTTAATTATTATTAGGATACTAGGAAAATATTTATATTAAAAAGTAATGTAATGTACAAGTAAATAAATATATGCTAAATACCTCTAAATAATATCTATTATCGGAAAATATATTTATAAAATTTTTGTTTAAAATTAATACTCCGAAATAGTTTATATTTAACAGACGGAATTCATATTTTCTAGTTTAAAGTGATTGCCATATTCTTTCTTCAGAAACAACAAGAGTAAAGTAACTTCTAACTTCTGCTCAGTAGTTTGAATTTCTATAGCTTTTATAACAATTGGTGTTTCAGTTTCATTTGCAAAGCTAAGTGCATAGATAGAATCTAAACATTGATCAACTTCAAAAAGCCAAAGAGAAGAAAAGAAGACAAGTATAGTGTTTGGTAACAGAAAAATCAAAGTATTGAGACATTAAAATATTAAAAATTTCATTTAGATCCTTTAATGGGTTTTTTCCTCATGATTGCATAATTTCCAGACGTAGAATCATATTAATAAATCTTTTCCAAGTTATGTTTTATTCTGTCTACGTATGTGTCTGATTATTCATAAAGCAAACTATTTATTTTTGTTGCAATCCAGTTTTAATTTTACATAATTTCTAGGATTTATAAAATAACCATATTAGAGCAATAAATAAGAAAAATATCATTAATTTAAGTGATTAAATAATAAATTACAAATATTAAAAAAATGAAATAAAATTTCTTAAAATGGAAATTCTGATCAGGTTTTATTTGTGTGTTGAATATGCATCGAAGTTTATTCATTTTTGATATTTAGGTCATAATTGAAAATCCGAAAACAATTAGCTATAAGTATATGCTTCAGTAAACAGTTTTAAAACGCACTAATTTGTCTTATATATTTTAAGTAAGGAAGGAATGAAACCCTTAATTCCTTAACTAGTAAAGAATTAATTGGTTTCAGAACTTCTAAACTTCTCTTTTTTCAATTTTTTTAAAGAATATTATTGGTTAGAAGTCTCATCTTTTCTTAACATTTTGATGTCAATATGTAAAGAATACTATCAAACTTTCCGAGTTATCAAGGAGGAAATTAAAACAAAACCAATTAAATATAAACATAAATCTTTATCTGTCAGAATATCAAAAGACATAGACCTTCAACATTTTTCGATGATCGTAAGAGCATAAATATCAAAATTTCAAAACAAGAACATTTTATACGAATTAAATACAGTACCTTCGCTTCAGGATCTTTTTTATTTATTTATTACCATTTTTCTTTTGTGCATGATTTTTCAGAAAATGCACATTTTATTAATCTAAAATGCCATGCACATACTCAAAATAAATTCTTCTGTGATTTATACATCAATTTTTGTATAAACTATTCAAAAATAATATTTTAATTTTAATTCAATTTTTCTTGAAATTTCCTTTTTAAAAAAATTGAATTTTGAAAATTAGTTTTTACTCCATGTTTTACAAAAAAAAGAAGCAGTTTAAGGTAACTCAAAGTATTTCAGCTATTTCTTGAACTTCTTAATTTACATAATTTCAATCAATTTCATTTTTTACAATTTTTCAAATTTAACGTCATTTTTCAGTAGCAAAAATCAGTAAGCAAGATATCTCACAAACTAATTATTCCATAAATTTGAAATGCCATGCATATGCTCAAAATAAGTTTTTTATAACCTTTTTATAAATATTTTATCAAATTATTTACAGAAATATATAGTTTTTTCTTAAAATTTACATTGTGTACAAAATAATTGCTTTTAAAATAATTTTATTAGTAGCTGTATGTATTCGTATATTATTAGTATAGTAGTTTATTAGTAGTAGTTTTATTAGTATTTTATAGGTTGAGCCTTTTTCTACAAGTTAATCTTAATTTTGTGAATCTTACCCAATTCTTAACTTTAGAATCCAGGGAGCACTAACATGCTGATTATTGAGATTAAAAAAAATCCAATTTATATTTCCTTATAACGTCAAATTTTTTCTTGAAGTTACATGAAAAAAATAAGAAATAATGCGAGTTTTATAATAAGTTTTATTTTGCTTCCACTGGAGTCCAAAAATCCCTTTAAGAAACTTAAGATTAATTCAGGACGCAATTTTGTAGAAACCTAATATGTCTTTCTTGTAAGATTGATCAGAGCGGAATCATAACTATAAAAATTTCCTGATCTTTGTTGAACAAATCCTATAGATTGTCTTTATTTGTCTTTACAAAGGATATATAATGCTTTCATTGTTTATTGGTGAATACTTTCGACATCATTATACATGTTGACTGCACTGTTGCACAAGAAGATAAAAGTTTTACCAATCATAAGACAAGAAAAAAATAAGCAAACATTCAATTTTGTTAACTCTTAAGGTTTCATATACCTCTAAAATATATTCATAATCATTTCGTATATTTACATGAAAGAATAAATAAGAATAATAGGTATTAATATCGATAATTAATAAAAAAAATACTTAACCTACAAAAATATGAAATCTGGGAAATGCTTACAGCGGCTTTTGGTTAATATAGAAACTCTGCCAATTTCATAAAATTAAAATTTAAAAAAATGAAATATTATTTAAATCTTTAATTTAATTAAAAAATGAGGAGGCATATATAACCTTAGATAGTTTCATTAGGTTCTAAAAATTAAATTTACTCATTGCAGTCATGTTCAATTTTTTTAAAATAACGTGTCTTTTTTTAGTACGCATTTTTTCTTCGTAAAAAAATCATTTCAATAGTATATAAAATAAAAATTCAACTTTCTTCAACAAATTTTTTCTTCCACTTGTAACCTTGTGCAATTTTTCACTTATTCTGTTCGAGGCAGAAACTGAGAACAAAAAAACTACAACAGTAGTGTTTAAAAGAAATAAAGGATTCAAGCTGAGATTCAAATTACAAAATTGTTTTTAAAACATAAATGTAAAATGCATGCATTTGATTAAGCAATACGCAGATTCATATTTCAGCCAAACATTCAAAAGACAAGAAATCAGACATGAAAAATTATTTTAAAATTTCAAAAAATTACAAATTTTATGATGTTTTTTCAGTTCTACACGTTAACAGAACAATCAAATGTGGAGAAAATTTTATTTATAGATGTCTCGAAATCTGTGAATGTTTGTGAAGTGAAAAGGTGTAATCTCTAATCAAAATACTCAATTTGTAGTGTTTAGTTATATGCATACGTTCAACATGTTTATGGTGTTATAAACGAATGATTTAATATTTATAATTCTTTTATCAGAAACAAGAAATTATTGATAAAAAATTAGACATGAATATTATATATTTGTTCTCAATAATCCAAATACATCATATTAAATAAATAGCCAAATTCTGTCAAAGGCAGAAAAATAGCAAAAAAAAGTTGAAACATACATGAAAATCATCTTTTTACTATTACTGACAAAATTTGAAATATTTATTTTCGATTTTGCCATTTTTCTACCTATATTAAAATAAAAGATACTGCTACAAAATATATATTTATTATTCTTCACATTTATTTTATGATAATCAGCCAAATAATAATCATTTTTTCAAGCCTACGAAAAATTTGTAACATTTTTATTCCAGTATTTGATTATTTACTTAACCAGCAATTTATTAATTATTGAGCATTCAGAAATTGCAATGGGCATCTAACCTAATTAAAGTTACTTTCATACGACATTAGTTTATTTTTCTAATTTATTATCATATTATTAAGCAATATATTTTTTGAAAAATAATGATAACGGAATAATGACTGTTTCCATTCTACAATGTCACTGTAACACCGTTAAACATCTTTCAAGCTTCCTCTTTGATAAGTATTTGTTATTTTAAATTACTGAATTCGTCTTGACACATAATAAAATAATTCTTACTCATTATAAAATGAAGAAACCTAATGTTAATTTTTATATGATCTTTTTTATTATTTAAACGAAAATTTGGTAAGAAACAGCTATTTTCCTCTGAAAAAACAGAAAAGAGTTTAAGATTAAATTTTGCTTTGTATTTTTTTTGTTTTAAATTTTTGCATTTACCTTTGCAAAACAAATGAAAAACAAAACAATACGCTTCTAGCACGCTAACTTAACTTTTCTGTAATTATATGAGTTTTGAATTATGATGGAAGGCTCTTTTTTATAATTTAAAATTGCCATAGATTAATTTTAAACTAGAAAAAAGAATTAAAAAAACAACCCAGAAATTTAAATAGATTAAGAAATTCAAACCTAGCTGTCTGAGTTGTATCTTGTAAATTAATTTAGATGCATAACGTTTAATTTACAGTGAAAAAAGCTTAAACAGTTTAGAAAAATAAATAATATACTTCCGTTCCTTTAAAAAAAATTTTTTTAGGAAACTGTTTTCATTTGAAAAGCAATTAACATTTAGTTTTAGCTATAAACTATGAATTGAAAAATAAAAACCAAAAGTATCAAGCAGACAAGCATTAGAATTAGTGGTAGAATCATTATAAAATAGTTTGATAGATATAACTTCTAATTAGATTTCTATATTATCTATTATGGAAGGGAAAAAACACATCAATTTAAGATATGATATTTTTGAAAATAAAGTAATAAGAAAAAATGTAAATGTCTAAAAAGGGAAAATAATCAACGAGCTTGCAAATTATTATCATTTATTATAAGCCTGAATTTTTAGAAGTAAAAAACTTTTCCTTTTTGTTATTACAGCTTAAGTGTACATCTTTCATCATTTAATGTTATCATTAATTCATTATTTAAATAGTTACTGTACACAAAGTATCAATTGCAACTGCATAGGGAATAATTATTAATTTTTTCATTGAAGGACCATATTAAACCTGGCAAGTTCCCCATTTGATAATGGCATTTTTTCAGAATTTCTCATATAAAAATGGCTCTTGTAATCAGGACTAGAGAAAAAGTATAACTGCAGCCCAAACAAAAAGTAATCCAAAGGTGCTAAACCTAAATTGTAATTAGGGGGTTCGGAACTCGGCAAAGTCCGAATTTCTAGTTATTTCAATCTTTTAGCAATTTTATGGAGTTACGCATCGTCCTGCTGGGAAATCTGACACTTTTCGGCCATTTAACACTAGAAAATTCTTCTTCCTTGTACATCATCATGTTTCAGTTTCATATTATTTAACTCTATTAGTACTGACTACC
This sequence comes from Argiope trifasciata, assembly GCA_026543055.1. Classification (NCBI taxonomy): domain Eukaryota; kingdom Metazoa; phylum Arthropoda; class Arachnida; order Araneae; family Araneidae; genus Argiope; species Argiope trifasciata. The sequence goes on from JAPMOQ010039127.1 coordinate 137,449, forward strand.
ACTCATCCGAACCTCCACGAATATCTCGAACTCCATTGAACTCCTATGGCATGAGGTCGATATACCTGTGAATGTATAAAAATGCCTTCCCTTGGTATAACATATTGAGTTCCAGGTTCTGATGCTTTTATAGTTTTCTGAGAATACTCAAAGGATATCTGACCATACATTTACTTTATAACTACCAACAAAGTCAGTTGTTATTTTTAATATCTATCACTCATAAGAATCCTGTAATTAATGTTTTTAATGGAAAAAGACATTTTTCATATTTTTAGAGTAAAATGTTTGTATTGCAGTATATTCAGGTATTAGAACTTGAATAATTTCAGGTATGTGAAAATTAAAATTAGTTAATAATTAATAACGCTATATAATATAATGGAAATTTCCAAGTGTAGATAGTAAATTTTCCATTTATTCAATGAATTAACAAACGATATTTCTGTTATATAAGTGTTTATCATATTGAAAATATATGCACCTCAAAGCTAGTCACTTAGTAGATATATCAGAGCAGCACATAGAAATGAATATTCAAGCTTCTCAAACAAACGACAAATGAGTAATTAAAGAGATCAATTACGAATGGTAAATTCATGTGCTTCAGAATATGAATATCGACTTTGAAAGACAACGTTTATGTGCTGCCTGATCACTCACAGCAGATTAAGAAGATCAACGTGCAGCAAGAATTGAGGCAACTATTTTTAACGGAAAGTCGAATGGAAAAAAATGTTCCCAAAAAATTCCCATTATTTCTACTGGCACGCCTTTTGATTTCATACAATGGCAGTCCCCATTCGACTTACATTCATAAAGATCATCAAAAAGGGTAAAAGTCAACTACTTCACATTTGTGGGTTGAACCAGGAAAATACTTGTTTTTCCCTTGGCTAGTTGCTTTTTCTATGCTCAAGAGTCAGAGAGCTAAGAAATTCATGTGTTTTTACTGAAGACGGAAAAAAAAACATATTGATTACCACAAAGTAATTCAATAATAAATTTTAAAAAATAAAATAATAAATATTATTTATAGTACTTTATATATCATTCAATTTCAATAAATGTCATGAAATGAAATCATTCAATTCTTATGAAGGCATTCATTATCGACAGTATCATTCTTTCTATCATTCGTAATAAAAAAATAACTATTCAACAAATATTTTCAATATAATTTCTACAACGCCAGCAAAGCGCTGGGCACCAACTAGCATAGAGTTACAGTTGATGTTTTTCATTAGCAAGCTTTTACTTTAAAATTATATCTTTAGAAGTAGATGTGTTTATTTTACTAAAAACAATGTATATTTTCCCTTACTGATGACGATTATATATAAATCTTTTACTAAAATGTATGTTTAGACCTAGAAAACTTTATAATTTATATTTATTATCATATTTTTAGTTTATCAGGGAAATAGGAGTTTCTATTCCTTACAAGGTATTGATTCACTTCAGGATTTTTTTTTCCATTTTCTAAAGATTGTAAAATATTTTCATGTTTATCCAAGGGATTGCTTGTATCCAGTAATAATTTATTTGCATATTCCGATTTTTTTCATTTTAGCAACATTACTGTACTAATAATTTAGAGATTACAAGTAGAAACTTGGAAATTGTTTATATTATTTTTTCAATAAAGAATTGAGGTGAGTGAAAAAATCCAATATGGAACAAATATTAAAATAAAATAATTTAGTCTATAAAGGTTGGTCAAAATTTTGAGTTTACGAAATAATCTAGATGATATACATAACATTGAAAAATCAGAAGAATATTATCAACTTTCTTTACAAATATTTAATAATAACAACAACATTACAAGCATAGGAATTTATATGGTAATTTTTCTATAAGGGTAAGTCTTTGGAAACATAGGCTAAGCAATACAATTAGTACCTCAAAGAAAATCAGTTTCAGGGATATTCAACGGCTATTTCCATGAGCGAAAAAAAAACCCATTAGCTACTGAAATATTTTTTTAGTATCTCCATAATGTTTGAAATTATCTACCATAATATTATCACTTAATCTTTTTTTTTCCAAAAACAATTTAGGCTCTACTATTTATATTACTACGGCGTATGTATCAAATATAAATTCGACATATTTCTATTCAATGAATTACTTTTTCTTTCTGTCAGATATGTTGACATATAAAATCATAAATTAATTTTTTTTAATATTTTAGATAGATCGTTATAAGTGCATTTAAAAAAATGAATTGTAAAGGCTATTTTTTTTAAATCTTTAATACTACCATAAAATTTCACTTTATTATTGATTTTGTTGAATGATTGTCCAAAAAGAAATATATTTAGCAATGAGTTTTCAGATACTTTCTTTAGTGAATTTTCTTTGCCTCCATGTGATATAACTACTTTCACCTGTCTCCTGTCAGTTGCTTTAAAAAATCAATGAATTACTTTCGAAACTCTATATCACTTCTCGATGTCTTTAAATCCTACCCGATTTCTTAGGTAGAGAATCCCGACGCATAAAGCGATTGCTAGGATCTATTAACAAATGCAGTTTTAGTAACTCTGCCAGACGCTAATATATATTCGTGAAATATTCTATTTAGTCTAATCAGTGGACTCAATGCTTCAACAGTAGATCTAGAATTAGTTTTATTCTCTTCTCAGTAAATTAGGGGTTAGCAGAATTTCAGAGATGGTTGAGCCCTTAAAGTCTCTCTTTCGCGTTCAGGTCAGAGATGAGTATTTGGAAACCTTTTGTAACAACATCTCTGAAATTTAGTTAAGAGAAAATTAGAAGGAATAAATTAGAAAGATACTATATTTTACGAACTAATCTTGCCTTTGTTTGAATCAAACAAACGAGAAGATTGGTTTACATCTTCTAATTTCAGTCATATATTTTTCTACACAGAGTGATATATTTGATGAAGGCAATGAATTTTCTACAATTTTGTTTTCTGTAACTTTAAATGTATGCAACTTTAATATAAAAATAGAAACAATATTGAAAGGATAAATGTATGTATATAAAGGACTTGATCTACCATAGAGAGAATTATCTTTATGTAGTGATTAATTAGAGTTTTATCATCATATCAATGATAATGTATTCAAGCTGCTGTTTATATTTGAATCAATTCAATGAGTAATTTAAAATTGCCAACATTAATTCGAATCATGCCGCCTTCAATTTTTTAAATAACAACTCTAATTTAAGATGAATTTTTATATTTCTGTATCAGTAGTTGTGGAATAAATCAACTTTTTAAGCTAATAATCTAAGTATTCTTCAATTAACTATGCAATTGTTAGCCATTCAAAGGAAAATTTTAGACAAATATCACAATGTTTGCTTACAATTCAATCCTTAAATTTAAAAAAAGTTAGCAGTACTTATTATTTGTTATGAACCAGCTTTATTAAAATAGTGCATTTAAGAATTATTTTCCTATAGATAAATTTTGAATTTACTAAATAACTTTAAGCCATATTAAAAGAAACGTTTTAAATAATATTTTTTGAGCTTCATTTTGACTGCATTTTAAATTGTAACTCTTTTCTAGACGAAAAAAATCCATCATTTTAGATGTTATAAAAATATGGTATGAACTTGTTAAAATATTTTACCGCTTACATCACTTTATTGTTTAATCTGGATGATTCTTAATATAATCAGTACTATTTGTGCAACAACAAATACTAGGAAACAAGTATCTGGATGTCAATGAATTTGCTGTTAGAGCAACTCAGTGCATCAAATTCGTAAGGTAACCCAAATTATATAACGGAGAAAATACAGAAATAAAATATTAAGAAAACAAAAACTAGGCACTAAGCATAAGCCTTGAGTCACCGTTCAAGTTCTTAGGTTTGTTTTATTATGATGTTATGGTTTTCGAAAAGAAAACATTTTAATAAATAATCATTATATGATCAATGGATGGTAAGACTTTAAAAAAATACTTAGCTAAGAAAGAAATTAAGCATAAGGGTTCAAAAATAACATTACTAATGCAATGAAAAATAAAATTACCTTAAAAACCGTAATGACTTTCCGATTTACCAAGCTTTGGCTGTATCATTGGTTTGGCTGTAATGAGGATAATGATATATTACCAAGACAAAGTCTGAAGCAAATATTTCTTTACAATCGTTGTGTCATTGTAATTAACATATTGGTTATTCCTTTAATTGTCTTATTCTATTGAGTAGTTTCATTGCACCGATCCTTAACAATGATGCCTCTTTCTTGCAGGGGACTTCAATTAATATTAAAATATGCCCACTTTTATTTATATCAAAAATTATACACCCTGTAAATTATTTCTTGAATGAAAAACTATTTCTGAAATGAAAAATATTCCTAGTATTTTTCCAATGATTTGAAGATTCTCTGAATTTTCGTCGGTGCTATCTTCTTAAGCACAAGATGAGGATTCAATGAACATAATAAACAGATACAATAAATCCATGTTTGTGCAACTTAATTTTATAATAATCGGGTGAAGGGCTGTAATTTTTTGAAAGTTGTTAATGAGTTCAATTTAAATCGAACTGTTAGTCTGACAGTCTGAGCGATGAACAAAACAAAGCGATTAACAAACAAGCGATTTGAAGGCGATTAACAAATTTGGTCACTAATCCAAATACCAAATTTCATCCGTCTACCTAAAACCGATTTTAAACTACACGTTCATAGATAATTTAACAGATATATCGACAGAAAGACAGCCACAATGTAAAAAAATACGTTATTCAAACTCAGAAAGGTCTGAAATATTGAAATTTATCAAAATTGTGAGTGAGGTTTTTGACGGTTACAATATTTTCTATATAAAATGTATTGTTGTTGGTTTCAATGTCACTTGTCATTGAGAAGTTCACTATCTATTATAGTCAACGATATTAAGCCGAAATTTCTTATGCCTCTCGTGTCTTTAGTAGCGTTATCCAGGACTAAGAGAACGATTAAGTTATTCACACGTCACAACCCTTTTTACGGGCGAACTTCATTCACATATTTTATTCACTCTTCCAAAGATCGTAATTTAGACCTAAATCAGAGAATGGCTAACTCTATCCCCCAGTGGTATTACTCTAGACACGAATGGCTTTTGATCACAACAGATTTAAAAGTGCGCCTGCCACAACACACACACGCGAGGGTCTCCGACCAAAATGGTTCGAACCCAAGATATGCGAATCCAACGCTCGTACCAATCAGATTACCCGGTCATACATAGTATACATAACAAAAATAGAAACAAAAAACCCATATAGATGCAGTACAAGTACATATATAATTAATATGTAATGACAATCTGCATAAAAATGAATAATTTTCGAGCATACAGTCGGCAAATAAATTCTTGAAACTTCAGTACATTTTATCTTCACTCTCCATTTATTTTACAAGATATTTTCGAATATTTGTTGTTAATATATTGTGTAATTTTATGCTTCTTTAAGCTAGTGCTTTTGAAATGATTCCAATTATATTTCTTTTTTAGAAAATTTAAACTAGAAGGGATATGAGAAGCAGATGATCATAGGAAAAGGGGGATGTCGTTAGCGAAGACGGAATTATTTAAAATCAGTCGTCTGAGATAATCCTTTTCACATAAATTCTTGAAGCATGATCATTACGGCTTTCGAATCAGGTGTCAGAGATTAGATTAGCTTACAGGCTTCAAGCGAAGCTTATGCGATTTGTTTGAAACTAGACAGAACATTTTTGCAAAATACGCCTAAAAGTTTTAATTTTAGCCTTATCGATCTTTGAAATTCAATTTTTGAAATCTTGATGCTGAAAAATGCAAAGCGTTAAGAATGAATAAAATGTTGGAAAACTATTAAATTTCTTCAGGCATTTTTTTTGTTTTCTTTTTAAAAAGCCGAAGCTTAATATGATATATTTTAGAAATGTTTGATTAAAAAAAATTAAATTTCATTTTAAACTATTTATATATAATTATTATTTATTAAAATTTGCTTTCAAATTTTACCTTGATCAAATAAAATAAAATGGAAACTCAAATAATATAAAATATTTTATTTTAATTGAAAAATTTAAAATAATCGTAGCTTTTGATATACCTTTCAATGATTATTTTTTTATTTAGGCTAGAACATCAGAAATAGTTTCAGATATTTACTTGATCTACAACATTCCAAACTACACAAAAATAGTTTATACAATAATCAATTCTTATAGTGATCATGGATGTAAGTATATGTCTATTTTGCTGATTAAATTAGGGAGGAATGGATTTTGTGTCAATATACACAAAAAGAGTTCGTCTTTTTTAGTGAAAAATAAATTGATTCTGTATTCCTGATCTCTTAATGGTTCAGCAAAAGGTACTATTAAAAGCGATATAGAAGATTACCCAGAATCATTGAAAAGTCAAAAAACCTATCTGAAGAAGACTATGAGGGCTTGTCCCTTATTGATGTGGATTCAGAAGAACAGACATAACTATGTCATACTCAGATGAATCGAAAATAAAATAGTATATAGAAAAAGACAAATACAATAAAAAAAGGTTTTTTTTTAAAGTTATAGTTTTAGTTATATTACCATCCCACAGTAAAGCAAAACTAGGGCTATTATTGAACGGAACTCGTAATTCTGAACTATTATCAGACGATGAGGGTGACACCTGAGCTGGCACCTATTCCCCACACCAGCAAGTCGATGAAAAGAAATTAGAACTAGAGTCATAATTACCCCACTAAACTCTGCAAGCCTTTCGAAGTTTAAGGAGTTTAGTTCACTGATTATCTTTTCGTGAGCATTATCTATATACAATTTTTCGCCAACGACTTCTTGATAACTCAATAATATCGATAGCTTATTAAGAAAGAATGATAAAATAGTGTGAAATTAATATAGAAAATATAAAGCTTTTAATTAAAGGAATAAATGAATTATATGAATTGAGAAGCTTGAATTATTTTTTTCTATAGCCTTTCTATACTTTTAGAATTGTATTATGCATTGATGGGAGGATGTTTTTTTTGAAATAATGATCACATGGTTTAAGCTCAACATAGCCACTACAAGCGATGCATGCTGTATCTAGTTTTGTACTTTTCAAATTATTTAATAATTTCAAAAAAGTCTATTTCTCTTTCTAAAATTTCCAAAAAAGTTAATTTATCTTCTATAAACTGTAAAAAATATGAATTTAGTACCTAAAATTAAAACAGCAATGTCTGAAAATTCCTTAAATTTGGTTAACTGCGGTGACCTATTGGCAAGGTTTCGGCTTCCGAACAGGAGAGTGGCAGGTTCGGGGCCCGATTCCACCGAAATACCGTCATGTAAGAGGATCTGGTACACATTAAATCCTTCGGTGGCAAATATTCCCTCCCTTGTGCGGTGTGGAAGTTTGAGGAGGAGTTGTCGGTTCAGGTTCCGTCCTCGTTTCCTGACTACGATTCTACGAGGTCCGACCCAAACTAGCTCTAGTGTTGCTTAAAGAAGGGATATTAATATAACTAAGTCAAACTTTAATTCCAAAAATTTATTAATTCAATACCAAAATTAAACAAACTTATTAATTTTATTAAGTTATCTGAACAATTTAACTAAAATGCAATCAATAAAATTTGTCTAATTAAAAAAATATTGTCATTTACATTTCTAGCATTACCAGAAAAGTGATATGAGATACTTCTTGCATGAAGCCGACCACCCCACCACCACTGAAAGTAGCAGTATCGACAGGATTTGTTGTGGTCGACTGCTGAATAAGTATTTGATATGAGATACTGATAAGAAACCGAACAGATGCCCAATTTTAATGTTTTGGTGTTTGTATTATCCATTGATGTGAGGATTTTTTGAAATAATGATCACATGGTTTAAGCTCAACATAGTCACTACAAGCGATGCATATCTAGTACAAATCACATATCTTTCATATTATATTTCAACCACAAGTTATTTCTTTAGTATCATTACCTATTTTGAACTGTAAAACACATCAATTTTCTTCATTCACATTTATATCAGATTTAGAGGGAACGGACTATGTCATTATGTATAATATAGTTCTTTATTCTATATTCATGATCTGAAATGAGGAAAGCTGAATTAAAAAAAAATATATTTCCTTGCATCTGCATTAAAGATTTAATAGAATATTTAATTTGAGAACATGGCAAGAAATAAAATACGTATTCTCGCTCATGCAATTAATTCTAAAATGTTTAATATATTGGGTAATACTCTCTAGTTTCACTAACCAGTCATATGTTCGCTTCGATTTTTCGGAATTCAGCAACGCTCATTCCTGATCTAATAAATTAATGGACGTAACAACTGCTACTGCACGTAATCTCATTTGGTTAATGCATTTTAGAAAATGTTTCGTAAATGTAGCCAATGTATGAACCCATCCGTGATTATGTATCATAGACATTTCTTAATGGATATGTATTATAAAAGTATTAATGAAAAGAATATGATGACGGAATTAAAATATATCGATTTTTTTCAACTTGAGCCAATAATTTACTTATTTGAATATTAGTAAGTGTAACTTAGCTCTACTATAAAAATATTATGCATAGAATATTACGAATAGATTAATATCGATAAATTTTTTTTCAAACTATAACGATCTAATTGTTTACTACTTCGAAAAAAATGTTAGCAATGTTATATAAAAAATGAATTTAAGTTTGACTTGCTCTTCGCGAGTATGATATTATTTTAAATATTTATTTGAAAAATCTGAATAATTTCAAGTTAAATCTTTTCATAAAATATAATATAGAACATTATGGGAACACAAATGTGTAGTTAGCAGTTACATCAAAGCATTCTGCATAATTTGGGGATAAAAAGTTCTGTTTTATTTAAACTAAATAATTTATTGAAATTAAAATGTGAAACAAGTAAATAACGCGGACGTTTTAAATTATTCCTAGAAAATCTTTCTTAATAGCCCATAGTTTCTAATTCGGTTTCAAACTCTCGAACTGGCACTTAATTACTTAGTTTTTTTTTTATCAAAAACATTATCCGTCGATTTTTGAATCATTCGTTAATAATAATGTACATTAAATTAAAATGCAAATGCCTTCCCTATTATAATGATTGAGAAATGATATAAATGCATTAAATATATGTTTTTTCTTAGGAATTACGTTGAATTATGGATTTAAATATTATTATTTATTAGGAAATACATATAATTATGGATTTAAGTATGGATTATTTCTGAATATGAATTATTTATTCAATAATTTTCATTAATAAAAATAGTTGAAGTCAAGCAAAAATAAATTAATTCTTCTGAAAATTTTATAAATATTTTATATAATCTATTAGTTACTATTAATATATGATATAAAAATACATGTTTAAAAATGCATGTATATCAGAAAATATCTTTTCTTATTCTATTCTAATAATAGATTTGTAATCCAGCGTTTTTTTTAAAGTTAAATAAGCCATACACTACATAGAAATCTATCTTGCGAAACACTTAAATCCATCCGTCCACTCTACGAGTGTTTACTCAGTTATAAAGTGGTTACCCAGCCAGAGTAACATTTGATCTGTCCACGCCTCAGTTACGAGTTGACATACGATGTGATATTCACATTCCGGCAGCCGAAGTGAATCCACACGTCACTCGGAAAGCGTCGTCAAGCAGGAATTTCACATAATAATATTGCCTTCGAGCGAACAACGCCACTGTTGCGTGAAGGTAAGCAAGCTGACAAAATATAGCGTAAAGTGATTGAATTCGATTACTGTGTTATTCTAAAATTCGAGAAGACAAATGGGCAATGTTGATGACATATTAAATCAAACTACCATAAAAAAATAAAATGATTGATGAAAAATCAAAATCTTGTAATGCTTCAATACATGTATTTTTAAAAGTATTATTATAATTTTCATATATAACAAATGTCTACAAATGGCATGATTTAATATTAAACTGATTTTCTTTTTATGGAATCACGTTTAGTTATTCGATTTGGAATCTTAAAAAAAATTATGATTACCATGGAATGCTGTTGATTATGATCCACATAGGAAGTAACAAGACGTATGTCTTCAGGAACATTTCTTTAATAACCACATTCACACATTGAACAATCACAAACACAGAAGAAAAGATATTCACACGTGCAGCTTAACAGTACAGAATTACATTTCATTCTAATTATACTCGCAATGCAATATGGAATGGTCCAATCAGGCATTCCCATTTAGTACCCAAAAGAAAAGCGTAATGTAACTGCACTAAGATTTAAATTTATTTCCTGGATGGAAATTTTAAACAAGAATCTAGAAAATTGTTGCGAGCATAAAAATATGTATTACATCTTTAAAAAGAAAGTGAGTTTTAATGGTATGAATTTAGTTACTTATTATCTTAGCTTTATTCTCAAACATAATTAATTTAAAATTAAATATGCATCTTTATCTGCTGTGAAATGGTTATATTTGAAGATGAGTTATTTTTTTTTTTGCACTTTCAATAAGGTTTGCTAAAGTTTTGATTTTTAAATTTATACAGAGTTGTTTATTTTATTTCGTAAATGTATTAGCAAATGGTAAAATTATAAAAACTATTAACCAGATAAATACTTATTTTTCTGGCATAAAATGCAATTCATAAATTAGTCTCAAATATCTTAAAATTTAATATGTAGAATTCAGAAATATGTTACTATTACTATTGAAAATTAATATATTTCAGAATAAAAAAATTGGCAGAATTTTTCAAATGATAGCATTCCATCTATATAAATAATTTTCAAAAAAAGATTTTTTTTATTATTTAAACATATAAATTATTTTAAATGATTCCATAAAAAATCAACCCATTTAAAAAAATATGGAATGATAAATTTAAATTCATTAAAGTGTTGATAAGTTTTGGAGATGATGATTTAAAAAAAAAAACAATTTCTTTCGATTTGGTTATTAATCTTTAGCCAAATAAATCATCTCAATATATTAAAATTCCAAGAAAATCATATTACAATTTTATGCTTTCTGTATATGTAAGAAATCAAGGAAATTGCAGATATTTCTCGAAACAAACTAATGTAATGATTAGTTAATGGTATGAATTTAAATTTATTAATATCTTGCAATTCCTCTCTAAGATGTAAATATTCAACTTTTAAACGTAAATCAAATATTCACGAATGATTTAAATGCATTTCAATTTCTCGATATGATATGTTTTTTATTGAATATTCTCAAATAAATATATGTAATTATTATTCAAAATATGTTTTCCAAAATTATAATACTGCTTAGAACATAGTTAAAAGTTTCTCAGTTTTCAAGTTATATTCTTATTCTGAACACATTTTTCAACATCAAAAACATAACACATACTATATGATGAATACAAATTAGAATTTTTTTTTTTTTGTTATTGATAAAGTTGCGAATATATCAATCCGTTATAATTAAATGTGTTATAATATAAATACAGTTTATAAAAAACACATTTTACATATAAGATTCGAAATGACATATTTTTTTAAAAAAACTTATACATACGAGAGATTCACAGCTGTTAGAATAGTAAATAATTTGTAATTGTGATACTGTATTATTCTTTATGCTGTTTTAAAGCATTTAAATACATCAGGCCACCCTTTTTCCAGCAAACTTTTATTATAACTGAAAGTACCTTTATTATATTCCTCGAATTTCATGATTATTTGGAAAGTTTTTAACTTTTGCAATTAATTATGTTTTCACAGTACAGAAAAGAAACACAAGAGAAATGTCGAAACAACTAAATGAAATGCACCATGCTAATTTTTAACACACAATTAGTCATCTGAACTTAAAAGATAAGTTTATTAAAAACAGCATTTTTATGAGATAACAATATATATTATTTATTTTAATAATTATAATACACCAATTAGTGATTATAATACATTATATAAAACTTTCATTGCTTTCAAAAGAAACAATTTTTTTTCTAACTTTTCCAGAGATTCCATAGATATAGCATATTGATGAAAGTAAGGTACATTTTTACTAGGTAAAAAGATAAGTTTTTATAATTTTTCTAAGCAAAATTTTTTAAATTATATTTCATGCAGCTATCATTTTAAAACTCAATTATATCAACCGAAAAAAAGAGTAAACAAAAGATAATTCAGTATTAAAATTTCTAAATTGCGACTAAATTTGACCTAACTTTTAAATTGAAATTTATTCTGTTTTTATTGTTGCCCAGTTTTTTTAAAAATATTACCAAGCTTTACAGATTTTCTCAGAAAAAAGAAATATTTCCTAATATAAATCTATGGAAATCATCTTTAACAAAAGATTCACAAGTACTCATTTAAATTTTTTTTTAAATAGTATTTTTTAAATTTTTTCATAGTTCTGAATTATGAAAATTAATGAGTTTTCTAGCTGAAAAAGGATTTTATATTACAAATTATGGCCTTGCAATGATGTGACTAGTTTACGTAAAATTTCTTTGGGTAAATAATATTTACTTTAAGACTAGAAACTTATCTTTCCATATAAACGATACGTCTTCCAAAAACAGGTATATGGAATTTAAAAATATTTTGAGTATGTTTTTGCTTGTTATTTAACAAAAGGTTATTTGTCACTCTTCTTGGAAAATTTTAAGAATTCTTCATTGGATTGATTATTTTTGCATGTTTGACACGGTTATTTTTCTGAATTAAATGCCCCGTACCACCAATAGATAATGAAAAAATTTAAATTTACATGCAAAGATTTTCTTTAAAATTCTATGTAAATGAATTTATATTGCATCCATTTATAAATCAGAAATTTTTTCTTTCTTCAAAGAGTAGGTACTAAATAAAAGATAAAAAACACTCATAAAATTTTAAACCCATAAATGGTGTTATTATGTTTTAAGAATAACAAATTTGAATCATAATAATTTAAGAGTAATTTTATTTCAGAGAAGTTCTCAGATTTTATGAAAATAAATTAATAATAACAGAATTTTGAAACCCCCATTGAAAAAGGAGAACTTCTCAGATAAAATTCAAATCTGAATTCACTTGAAAAATATTTCCAGATATTTTTCTTTATATTATATAATTATGTACTACAGAATGAATCATATTATTTGCATACACTAATATTTTTTCGATTTAAAAAGTATTATTATTTCCATGAATTAAAATCTGTTTTTAATATAAAAGTTGAATTGCCTTCTAAAATACCATTTTTGTATTATTTTTCGCTGTAAAATATAACTTAAACTTAAGTTTTTATCTGTCAATATTGGTGTTACTCAAGAAATGAGATCTCAAAAAATAAAGTTTGGTCATTATATATATATTAAGGTTATATATTTGAAATAAATGTTTTTGCATGTAAATCGAGCAGAGTAAATTTATTTTTATAATGGTTACAGATCCAAAATCTTTTGCTACACATTCCATGATTTTTGAATACGCATGCCAATAATAACTGAATTCAAATTACTTTATTTTGGTTATGATATTTCTATATTTAGCAATACAAATGAAAACATTATATGTAAAAAATAATCTAATCATATTTTTGAATAAATAGTAAGAATTTTTTTGTAACTAAAAATATTGAAAATATTTAAATAGAGGAAACTCAAGAATATATAATTTTAAATTAATATATAACATATAAAATAAATATATAATTTCAAATAAACATATAAAATAAATATATAATTTCAAATAAAAAGGGACAATTAAAAATAATAGATTCCATATGATGGAGGTTTTAATTAATCATGTTGGCAATTATCTGTTCCCATTATATTTCATATTATTTAACGAATACTTAAAGTAGAT
>JAPMOQ010039127.1:151368-187629 GCA_026543055.1 Argiope trifasciata
TATGTACGTGTGTGTGTGTGTGTGTAATGTATAATGTTTATAGTACAATGTTTATTCTAAATCAAACTATTTTTCTGATACTTTGCCAAATATATGTACAAAGAGTGAAACACAATTTCTCATTGTATAAAGATATATAAGCCATAAAATCTTCCATATTTTTAATAGAATAGAATATAACATTTAATAAAATATTCAATTTTTTATTGTTAATGTGTTAAAAAATATAAATAAATCAATAACTACTTGGTTCAGTTCCATATGAAGTAAGTAAGGATATTTTAATTAAAGTTTGCCACTAATAGAAATTTTGACTTAGAAAAATTTTGACTTAGAGAAATGGCAACGGATGCGTACATTGCAAAACTTTTCTTGTATTGATCTGCTATTTTAGCAATCAAATATGTATTCGTTGCAAAAAAGTGCAACAAATGCATGCTTGATTGCAAGAAAAGTACAGTAACAACATTAAGTTAAGATATGTGTGCTGCAAAATATCTTGCATGTAATTACATTTTTTACATCAGATATATATTTGATTTCGAATTGAAAATAATATTACATGAAAGCTCAATATAAATTTTAATCATAAAAGAAACCCGTGCGTAGTATAATTTTTGTATATACTTGTATATAGTTAAAATAACCATTATGTATTTAGAACTCTCTTCTTGGAATTGAAAAATAAAATAGGATTACTGTACACATAATAAAATTGTTAATAAAGCTAACATTTTTCTTTGTTCAGTTTATTCCTCTATTCATTTACTTCATCCATATATACGGAAAAAAAATCGATTGAAAAAAAAAACTAACTTTTGGAGAATTTGAATAAAAATTTCAGAAGGATCTATAATTTGGTGATGAAACTACACTAAATCACCCAGCTAGAATATTAAACTATTGTATACTCAATTTTATAAATTCAATCTTAAACATTAGCATAATTTATTGTCTTTTTTAGCTACTATGCTCTCAAATTGACGGAGAAAGTGAAAATATTGCCAATTAATATCCAGAAATTAAGAAACAGACTTGAAAATTGTTAGCTATACACTAGTGAAATAACAATATTATTTATGAATTAAAATCAAAAGAAATGGTAACAAATAAGCTAAATACTGCAATCTGTGGCAAATTCTGAATAAAGAATGAGACATTCGGTTAATTTAACAGTTAGTAGAGTTTCTTTAATTATGTATATTTTGACTTCTAAACGGCATAAAATGAAAAAAAAAATATTTGAATTAAAATATTTTTGTGAAAAACTGAGCTACTTAGATTCAAGATGGCATATCTAATGTACGAAATCCCTTTATTAATTATGGTCCAGCAGGTTCATTAATTTAAACCTTTTAGTATTAATGATTTTAATAGGAATTTATCACATTCATAACTTGTGAATTTTTTTAAATTTTTTGTGCATATTTTATTGTTTTTATTATGTTTTAAAGAAAATACTTAATTATGTGCAATTTAAGGAAAAAGTAAGTTTACTTCTATTCTTATTTTATAAAAACTATTTCTAAGAAAAGCAATAAAAATCTAATACAAGGTTAATGAGCTCAACTTTAATTTTCCTGAGAACACAGACAGATGAAAATCCTCAGCAAAAGTATATGTGTATATCAAACAGATAAAAACTTTATTTGAAATCTTAAGACAAATATTTTCTTTTACTATCGTATTTCTATCTACATTTTTGCTTTATTCTTGAAGTTTTTTTAAATACATTTCTGAAATAGTATTAAAATCTCGATGTACTTTTTTCCAAACAAATGTTCTAGAACTAAGTATTTTAATTTGACTTTTGCTATTTCAGGAAAGTAATTATAAATTAAATCATTAAAAAAGACGTTTCAAGGGAAAAAAATATTAAGGGCGGTAAAATTAAAACACATCGTAATCTCAGACAAAAATTCAATTATAGATTTGTTTGAGAGCAATGTTAACAAAGAATATTTTCTTGGCTGAATTTTTTTATGCTAAATGCTTTTTTCCAGTCTTCATTAGAAGTCTTAGTAAGCTCATGAATTATTTATTCGGTTCATTGAACAAATTAGATTCACTCTTATAAAACTGGTGATACGAAAATAATGCTTTCGTTTTAAGTTAGTTATCTACAAAAGAGAGAGAGAGATGTTTCATCTAAAAACGGTTTATTTCTATTTTTATTTTATTGACTCGTTTGTACTTTTAAAACATAAATAATTCTAATACCGTAATTGAAAAATTACTATAATACTAATTGCTTATATAATAATTATTATTGATAAGAAATGAATTTTAAATTTAATGTGTGATAATTTAGTTTGTTAGAACAATAGATTTTTGAGCAGAAATTTAGATGGAATTTCACTGAAAACGCAAAAACAACTTTAAACATTTAATGCAGTTTCCATAATAGAAAAATAAAATAATTTCATTGCAAGAATAATGAAAGAATAATAAATAATTTGCTGTAAGAAAGATCTGTAAGTAACACGATCCATTTTTATAAAAATGCGTTGACCAAAGCACTAAATGTAAAATTTCTTCGCTTAATGTCTCCACGTGTGATTTTCTTAAAATCTTCCATAGTCAAATCAAATGCTAATTGGGTCAATTCAGATTACATTCAGGTGAAGAATAATAGTGTGCTTCTTGAAGGGAATTGAAACAATACTTCGTAAAATTTATAATTCGCAACTGTTTTGTAGAATCGAGATGAAAATTCAGTCAAATGTTATAATAACATGAATCATTAAAAATAAATATTTTAACATTCCATTGCAGTAAGTTTCATTACAAACTTTTAATTTCTGATTATATAAAAATACTTACAGTGAATCAATTTAAAAATAAAACACATTAGTTAATAATCAAATATTACGATAAATTATAAATGAACTATAAATTACAAAGATCATTGTTTTATAATTGATTTTCCTTTCATATATATATATATATATATACATACACTGTCACGAATAATAAACACATCGTCAGCTTGAAACTGACAAACAAATTTATTGAAGGAAGTAGAGAGTTGCAACTTTACAAGATCGAGAAGTTGCCCACGAGCTAGATGGAGGTCTCCCAGGATCTCCAAGATCAGGGTAGGATAGATAACGTGGCGTCTAACATGCCCTTGTCTGCGTGAGGACAGATGGCGAATGAAGCGAGTTCTGATCAAAGAAACTGCAAGCAGGAGCGTAGGAGAGGAGGGAGAACTTTCTGAGCCAATCAGGTAAACCACTAAGCTGTTGTTCCTTCTGGACCAATCAGGAAGCTCAGTAGTCGGGGTGGGCTGACCCTGCCTGTTAAGGCAAGGAGCGCATTGACGAGGATCAGTTTTCTTTCTTCTTTGTCGGATGTTTGCTTCAATTTCTTGGCTGCATTCATGATGGCTGGGAATTCTTTGAGTAGTGTGCTTCTTTCTCTGAGCATCTCAATCATGTCCTTGAACTCTGTGATTTCCAAAGATGTGGTTAAATTCCTGTCAGGTGCCGTGTCCGTCGGCTTTTGGGCCTTACTCTGGGGTTGAAAGGGCTCTGGTTTCGGTCTCTCGTCAACAAAATTTACTTTCTCTTGGGCTGCCTCGTAAACATTAACCCCTCTTGGGGTAATTTTTACGCCCCCTTCATGGGTGGAACTGCTAAACGATGCTTCCGAGCGTCTGTCCCCTTCCATGGCTGGAGACAGAATGAGAAGTTGCCCACGACTAGTGGATATCAGCTTTTGATATCAGTGGATATCAGTTTTTGATATCAGTGGATATCAGCTTTTGAATATTTGAGTAGCAACTAATTTACATAGCAAAGAAAGTCCTCTACCATTGGTGTTCGGGTCTCATGATTTACAAAGATTGCCCTTTTCGTTCACCCATGGGTCATAAAGCTTTCTGATGAAATCCATAGTGCCTCGCACATTACGCAGATTCAAAAGGGGCGTGTTCGTGGTTTAGGAAGAAGCCCTCGTCCAAAAATAATCTACAGTCTCCTAGATTACGAGCACTTAAAATATTCCAAAGTAATATAAACGTTATTTCAACATTGGCAGCGATGTCAAAACTTGACCAAATACTGAAGTTGCTGAAGAACAGAGAGCTCAAATTATAGCTCTATAGGAAACTAAATTGAAAGAGAATTCTCAAATAAATGTTTAAGGATAGATTATCATCCCTTTAGTCAGATATTAGAAAGCAGGCGGTGTCCACGTTTTCTTTATCAGAGACATTAACTATATTTCCAAAAGTTATAATGCACCCTCTGGTTCAGATTGAGAGTTTTAGGGCACTGTTATATGGAGGGGCGAACCACTAAACACCTTTAATTTATATCACCTACCAAACATTGGTGATATGCCTGGAATCTTTGATAACCTTCTATCTGGAAAGCTTTACTAATATGTGACTTAAATGCTAAGCATCCTGCATGGGGATGTTTTTTCCAGAATCACAGATGAATTAATCTTCTTTCTGTAGATGATTCAGGTTTCATGATCCTTAATGATGGTACTCCAACACACTCATCATATAGCTATAGCACATCTGATCCGCTTGACCTGACAATAGTGAATCCCACTATTTTTCCAATTTGCATCCTGACTGCTATGAAGAACGCTGAGAATGACCCTTCTCCAATATTAATTGAAATAAAAAAACAGTTTAATTTCTCCAATCGTATAAATTATTGGAATTTTGCTAAGGTTGACTGGAAAGCTTTTGATGGTCTCGTTGACACCCTGGCTGAATCTAGCATCCACTCAAGTGACCTTGATACTAACTGGTTTTCTTTCAAACACAAGCTTCTTAAGGCAGCTAAAAGAACTATACCTAGATGAAGATTAAAATTTTAATTCTTAGTTTACACATTATTCGCCGGTTTTACTGCCACTGTTCCAGAAAAGAGAGAACATGTGACTCGAAATGAAAAACAATAATACAGAGCAAAACAGAATAGAGATTAACAAGGTCAATACAGAAATTAAGCGAACTGATTTGCTACTCAAGAGGAAAAAGTAGATGGATACTTGTGAGGAATTTGATGCTAGCTCATCTGACACGAAACTGTGGAGATTGATAAAAAATATCAGCAGTGAACAATTTAAAATAAAGAGATGTAATACTATTTTAGATACGGATATCAACATCATTATAGACGAAAAAGCTGAGACTGACATCCACGGGGTATATTATCAAAAGAAAAGTGAGTTGACTGTTACAGAAATCGATAGGAAATTAGCAAAGAGATCTTAAAATCTCGCACATGATTGTCGTAGCTCCTTCTCGGGCAATCCACTTTTCTTTAAATCTTTCTCAATGCAGGAATTGGACATGGCACTCGATGATCTCGACTTGACCCGAACTTCTGGACCTGGGGTCATTAATGGACAGATGATTGGGGATCTTGGTATTTATACAAAAAAATTCTATATATTGTGAATCAGTCTTGGAGTCTTGTACGCTTTCCGAAAGTGTGGAAAAGACTCACAATCATATCTGTTGGGAAATCTGGCCAAACCGATGGATCACCTTGGAGCTTCATACCTATTGCCCTTACCAGCATTGCATGTAAATCATGGAAAAAATGATCATGGGGCTGTTGCTTTTCCCCCTGGATACCCATGACCTCTTACCTAAAGAACAATGCGGTTTCAGAAGAGGTCATACCACCACCGATCAATTATTTATCTCTGTCAGAATATCAGAGATGCCCAGAACATGCGATCTACCTGTGGCTGCTTTTCTAAACTTATCAAAGGCATTAAAACCGAGTCGTGAAATATAAAATTAATTGTTAAACTATACGAAGACTTAGGGAACAAGTGTAAAGCCTTGATCTTGAGAAATAGACTGATAAAAATAAAGCTTAATTCCACTATGTCAAATAACTTTAAATTAAGCCAAGGTGTCGCCCAGGGTTCTGTGTTGAGCCCGATTCTTTTCTGTCTATATTTGGCCGGGATTGAGAGGCTTATATCAATTAGATGTGAGGTCGGTCTCTTTGCAGTTGATACTGAACTTTTGAGCTCTGGCCTAGATGTGAGTAGTTCGAGACTGTCATCAATTTTACCCTTGGAGAAGTATGGAGATTCTCCAAAGACCACAATTTGAGCTTTAATCCAACTAAATCTATTGTTAGTGTTTTTACAACCAATAAGAAGATTTATAATTATCTTCCAAAGGTTTTTGCGAATAATTTATCTCTCACGTATGAAAAGCATCCCAAATATTTGGAATTCGTTCTCGACCCAGATATCACTAGTAAAAAACATGTAGATGCACTAATTTTTAAAGGTAGAAAACAACTTAATATTTAAAATATTCCTCGGAACGTGATTGGAGAGTCAATGCTTGCACTTTGAGAACTACTTATTTAGCTATCATTCGACATATCTTGGAATGCGAATTCCCAATTTACTGTTGTGCCTCTTACACCAATCTCCAGAAATTGGAAATAGTTCAGCTTAGCGCTTCTCGTGTTATAGCTGGATTGAGCAGCAGTTGCCCGAACAATATTGCGTTGTATGAAGCAAACCTTCAACCCTTTAGTCTAAGAAGAAATGCAAGCCTTGTAAAGTAGTATAATGAACTTTTCAATTATGGTTCCCAAAATAGAACGGTTCGTTTCGGGTTTCCAAGAAAAATGATATGCCGCCTCTTTTAAGGCAACTGCCTTGGAAAGTATACACGCTATTTCCCCTGAAGCTACCCTTATTTATACTGATGGGAGTAAAAGCGAAGACTCTCGTTCCGGTAGTATTGTGGTCATTAAAAGCACAAATGGAATTGTCAAAATAAAGAAAAGAAATCCCGACATCAGTTCGGTTTTCAAGATTGAACTTATGGCAATTGAAGAGGGGCTAAGTGCTGTTTCGTCCTTTGAAGATCTTAGGACTGTGCAGTTTTCGACTGACAGTCATAGCGCCATCCAATATCTTTCAAACTGGTGATAGGGCCGGAATTACAATTCTTGGCAAACTAAAATCGGTTTCGTCACTTTGTGAAGTGCACCTTCAGTAGATTCCTTCGCATGTTGACCTAGAGTTGAATGAGATGGTGGACGTTCTGGCAAAGGAGAGTTCTGATGAACCATTATCAGTTACCACTACACTGACATATCTTGAACAGTATTTCCTTAAAAGAAAAGCTGACAGGAAAATTTAGCTCCTTCGCCTGAGTCCTCTCTTGTATCAAGCAGATTATCCTGCAAGATCCCTTGTTATTGACTGCGATATATATGTTGAACTAACGATTTCCTGATTCTCCAATGGGCACCTTAAAGAACTTACTTTCGAGAGAAGTCACAAGATGCACCCGAATTGTGAGAACCAAAATGAGCCGAAATGACACGCAAAATGAGCCGAACGCAATGCCAAAATGAGCCAGAATCACCAGCAAATATCCTTGAGTGCCTGGAATTGTCTCTTGAAGGCTTATACAGGTCTCCTAAGCTTGTTTTCGATTTTCTGAAAGTAAATGGACTCGTGGGCTTCCTAGACATGGAGATTAGAAAGAAAGAAAGACGAAGAACTAAGAAAGGTCTAGAAAGTCAGAGATCATAAGGAAACAGTAACTAAGGAAGCAAACTAAAAATCCATACAAGGAAAGCATATATATATATATATATATATATATATATTCAATACTTCTCCTATAGACAAATATAAAAATTTAAATAGAATTTCTCAATGAATAATCAAATATATTCTCAGGAATATGTTTAATATCATTGATTTCAAGTTATTTGTTTCTTAAGATAGATTTAACTATTTAATCAAAGATATAACTACTAGCAGAAATTTTTCCTGATATACCTTTTACAACTACTCCACATAAAACATCGGATCTTTCCTTTTGGTGTAAGAGAATCGTTGGGAACTTGAAAGAAAAGTTTATTGAAAGATTTTTTACTGTTTTATGACACATGCAAAACGAAAATGTGTATTTACACTTTCCTCATTCAATAAATGATTTTGGACAATAGGTATAAAATCTTTGTATCTGAATCGTTTTTTTCTCTCAGGGTATTTGGAATAAAATCAATTATTGAGATAAACAAAAATGATTAAAATTATATATATATATATATATATATATATAATACTTTGATGCAAATATATATATATGTAATTCAGTCCTCTTTGTGCATTATTAAACTCTATGTGAAATTTGTTATCCTATCTATCATTATTAAGTTTTCAGAAAAGGATAAACATTTTCCATTCACTTCCAATTAAAATGTATCCGTATCTTTTTTTCTTTACGAGAAAGTAATTGTGAGTTTACTGTTTCTAATAACACTTGTCATTGACAAGCCGATTAAAAAATCAACGATTTAAAGCCGAAATATATGCTTCTATTTTTTACAGTAGCTCCATTTATGACCGAGGGGACGACTTAGCTACAAACGCGCCACAATCCTTTTTACAGAGCGGACGTCATTCATACATCCATCCACAGAACATCATTTAGACCTGGACCAGAGAACGATTGTTTCTGATCCAGTACCTCCAGTGGTATTACACTTAACTTATAGGACTTTGACACCAGGACAGAATTATACTTGCTAGAGACACTACAACACAAGGTGAGTTTTCGGCTGATTTGTTCAAACTCGAAATCCAAGAAAATTGAATCCAACGCCCTACTAATCAAGCTGTACTGGTAGCCGAAATTAACTGTAGCTTCCGTGACTACTACACTCATTTAAAATAATTTTTTTTTTCCTGCTTTGGTTAGTATATTTTTTGATCAGTAAATGGAAATCTAGTCAAGATTTTGCTAGAACTTAAGAAACAATTTGAAACTGCTAAAAAACACCGAATAGAAATTAAAAGATTTAAAGATCCCACCGAATAGGAATTTTATATCAATAAAACTGACAAATAACAACGCGCAACTAAAATCTAAATCTGAAAACGATTCGCCTGAAAATAAGGGAAACATCCTAATCATATATTCACAGTGAGAAATATATCAATAGCTAAAACGTATCTAAACTCCAATGTATTTCCTAGTCCATAAATATTTCCTGAAATCTTGCAGAATAACAGCAAAGATAAGAAAACATATTTATTTCCTTCCTGAATCAAACATTGAATTGATGATATTAGATAGATCTGTTACCAGTAATGGTAAGTATAAACATGTTATAGAATAGGATATGTAAGAAACAACTGACATTTTAAAATACGTATTTCTGTAATAGATATTCTTCATAACAGTTTAAAGATCATTTTGAGCAAAACTACAAAAAGTATATTTAAATAATCTCAATCAATTAAAACTATGGAAACTGACTTCCTATTTTATGCAAAATGTAATTTATCCATCGTGTTATTAGGTTTTATTTGTAGCTGATGATTGAAGCATTGTTTAATATTTGTTGCTGTACATGATACATCTTCTGTTTAATGGCAACTGTTAAGCATTTTGGAATAAATAAATAATAATATGTCAGCGTATGCATATTTGAGAGTATTTTTTTATATCTATTTATTTTATTCTTTTTAAAAAAAAGAAAAGAGAATTTGAGTTTGAAATTTATAGCACAATTATCAATTTTGGCCATACTGCTCCAAACGTACGATAAAAAATATGTTGAAAATGCTAAAAATTGAATACAACATATAAAGGATTTTCTATACTAAAAATATCAACTAATAGAGTAGTAAAAAATAAAATTATTCAATTTGAAAGTTTAATAAATTGTATAAAATACAAAGAAAAATTATGTATATATTTTTTTAAACGCTCTGGTAAAAATATTCTATCATGTCATAACTGTTAAAATTGACGATCCGAAAGAATGTCAACTTATGGTGATAAAAAAACCTGAAATTCTATTAAAATATGAATGACGGCAAAATATCGAAAAAGTGCAAGCATTAAGCATGGTGTAAAATCATAATTGTAGTTTTCTGCAATTATAATTTATTTTGGCCAAATAAGTTTCTGCTGTGTTCCTTTTTCTCGGACAATTGTAAAAGGGCTACCAGTTCGTGGTATGCTATCATCATGATATTCCAATAAAAATATGTTACAATCGAATAATTTTTAAATCTTTTAATTTGGTAGATAGCTTTATATGTTAATGTTATTGCTATAACTTTTTTCAATCACTGACTGTTCCAGTTTAGATCTGGTAACATTTTAGAATTATCTTTAGCCAAAATTAGCTCTGAATGATAGTGCAGACTACCATTAAAATGGAAACCTATTCCTTAATGTTCATTTTTTTATGAACTTATAATAAATACATGTAATTTGAAGTAAAATTTAGAGCATTTTAAGTCTGATGGAAAGTTTGATAACTAAGAAGAGTTTATGAAGTATGTTTTAGAAACATAATTCTAATTTAGATAGTATTCAATTATAATTCTAAATTTATAAACCATTATTTTCATATTAGAAGTTGTATCTACATATTTCCTTATAACTTGATAAAAAAAATTATTTATTTTAAGATTCAACAAAACCATTTGCATTAAAAATAAACTGGGACACTTTAATTGGTACGTTAAAACAGCCAAAATTAGAAATTATTCTTCCCAAATCTCAAACATATATTCCTTTACCATGACCATTAACAATTCACCCAGCCTGAGCAACATTTAGTCTGGCTTACACACTCTCTCTCTCTCTCACACACACACACACACTTAAATTAGAGGTAAATGAAAGATGTGATTTTCACAGTCCGACAGCTGAAGTGAACCTACATGTCAATCAGAGGGTGTCGTCGAACAGGAACTTAACATAACGACACTGCCCTCAAGCGAAAAGCGTCACTGTAGCGTGGGGATAATTAAGCCGGCCGGATATAGCCGGAAGTACGTAAAGGGGCATAAACTCGGATTTAGTCCTATTTTAAATTTCTAGAAAGCAATGTAGGAGTCATAATAATCAGCTTGCAATATAATACTAGAACCTCAAAAGGAAATGAAATAACATGACGAGTCGTTTAAAATATATTTTTGTTTATAGAATTCCGCATATAGTGGTTTGAAGACACATTTTTTCCTTCATTTTTATTTATACTTCTGGAAATTACAGACATATATATATATTTTTTATTTTATTGTATGTGCCGTGGTTCTAAATGAATTCTGCTTAAATAATTTTTGCTCCATTATGTAGAATCCTGTTTGACTAATAATAATAATTTTAGTTGCATTAATGAATGTAAATTTTAGAAATTCTTCATTCGTAAAACGTTTAAATTTAAATGTATACTATAAACCGAAGGCTGTGATTTTTTTAAATCTTTTATTATTAAGGTATCCGATTACGTTTGAAGGAATTTGTTTAAAAAATAGAATTTTTAAAAAACTATTTAAAACTACAGTTTTTAGATGTATTGTTAATTAAGATACAAAATACTATAAATACAACAAAAATATTTTAAAAAATAGTATATTTTGAGAAATAAGAAAATTTGTAGTAAATTCTAATGAAGTTTAACCAAAGAGTTTAACATTCTACACAAAATTATACTGCTGCAATCCTATTTTTCTTTGTACAGAAGTTATAGAATACAATAATGAATGAAATCTACCAAAATCTCGGAAATATCTTGAGATGCAAAGAAGTTGGGTAAAAACAAACTTATATGTATATATTTTTTACATAAATTCAAAGCTTAATTTTTCTAAAAACATTTATAAATGAAAACGCATTTCACCAAAAATAAAACTTTTGGTTCATTTCATTGTCCATATTATTTAAAACACACGCTGAAATCTTTGTGCAAATCCCTCAATTAGTCTTTGAGATATATTAATGATTTATATTTTTTATGAACATTAAAGTTTTGAGAAAATTGAAATTGAAGACAAATTTTATCTCAAGAAATATGTGACCCTGGATGATAAGTCAGGCCTTCCTTTTTCTAAAAAAGGTAAATGGTTTTGAAAAGAGGAAAGTCTGAACTACAAGAAATAATAATTTTTAAAAAATTCACGGATGTTGTCGATAACCAGTGTTTTTAACGTAGTCGGATACCTTAAATGTTTTTCTTATGAAGATGTAAGTATATAACTTACAATTAAATTAATTATTTAGTTTTAGTCAGGTATTTAAAACAGCAAATCTAAAAGTTTATATAAATATAGATTATTCGATAGTAGAAGTTGTCTTTTCCAAAATGTATCCAGTTTATTTTCTTCGAAGAAAAATTAAATTCATTTAAGAATAACATGTAAATATTGATGATATTTTGCACTGATTATTATTCAATTATGAAGACTTTCTTTGCGGACATTTGTCAAATGCTATGATTTATCTAAATGGAACAATTTGGCCTTTTTTTGCTTAAAAATATCTGCAATTAAAATTTCACATTTACTGCTGTAACTTCTTAAATACATAAAGTTGCTGAATTTGTTAAGACTTTATTTTTTGAAATTAATTAATATGGAGCTTCATCATAGGTACTTATTAGGTATTGTGTAAGAGTTCATTTTTCTATTTGGAAATTTCTTAAACTTCGAACATATAGTTAAATGTTATTTTTTTTAATAACTATCCTGTCTGAAAACCTATCAATATCCTATGCAAGAAATGCGAATCTTTTGAAGCGAGATTCATTGTGGTAAAGAGTATCTTTACACGAATATTTCTATTTTAAAGTGAAAGACATACATTATTTATATATATATTTGATAGTATAACAAGCAAGAATAATAATACTGTCAGTAAATGATTTTACTTACTTTTGAATGTTTTGATGCCTGTCAATGTATATTTTTATTTCATTGAAAAGCAATGTTTTTTGTATTTAAAAATAAGTAAAGCCAATTTAATTACCTATTTATGTAAGTATTGAAATCCTTAACACAGACAATATAAATTATATTTTAAATTTTAATTTCTAAGATTAGAGTTTTATGGGAGCAGTCGTTATTCTTTATAGAATATATTATAATTCAGATATTATAAATGCATTGCAAATTGTTTCGAAAGACAAAAAAATCTTAATTTTGGGAAATAAAAATATTAGTATGAAATGGAATACATTTGCAATATTCCTTCATTTTATGGATTTTTTCCAAATGAGTTTAAGCAAATTCTTTCGAACAATTTAGAATGTCAGTAATTCCGCTTTGTTCTTTTTTAAACGATGTATTTCTACCAGCTGGAAAATTTGGAATCTATCCAACATATCATGGTTATCAATTATTTCAGAATCAACGCAGGATAGAAACGGTTTTTATCTTAAAAAGAAATTGAAACTTAAACGATTGTTTTTAAATTGCTACTTTCAGTTCAATAATTATGCAAATAGCAAGCAATATCTTAATATCATTAAATATATAGATAATTTGCAGTAACAATTGAACAACACATACACAAACACACACATTTATAAGATATTGTTCCACAATTACTTCTATGTTCGTAAACTAACTGGATTAATTTGTAGTGATCGTATGGTGTGAAAAGACTCAGAGATTCGCATTAATAAAAGACGTTTATTCATATGAGAAACACGAGATTGCAGAGACGAGATAAATTTAAAGATTACAACTATATACAGACGATACTAACACACAGCAGCAAGCTACAAAAAACAATAACCGACAATTAGTATTCGATCATAGCCCATTAAGGGGTCAGACCGAATTCAGCAGGAGAAGGAATACAAGGATCTTCGTTTTACGACTCTGAGCTCAATAGAGGGGCTCACCTACTATAGGTGAGTACGGGTGTCTAAATCCCGAGGTACTCAGGGATTTTACATCCTTTAAATTTATTCACTCCTACACCTTCTACTGTCTTTCTTTTCCTTCTTTCCCTCGAGGGTAGGAGAGGGAGCTCTCCATGAGAAGCTGTTGCTGATCTGTTTGCTTCCTGCTGCTCATGGACATCAAATCCCTCCACTTGTTTGCCATGCATGGTGATCCACTAGACGGGTGGTGCACCCTTACCTTGTTGGGATCCGTGGTGAGACGTGACGTTGGGCCTGAATCCTTGCTAATGTCACATTGGGGGCCAAAACCAAATCTCCCTTATGTGGACATCACAAAGAACTTCAAACGGTTGTTAATCTTTCATACTTTGATTGGTTTTTTACAATGAGTTCACTTAAATTTGTTTCTAAAAAAATGAATCCTTCAATTCTGTATCACTTTTCTAGTGCAGAAGGCTATCACCGCAACAATTGGTGAAGTCTCTGCCATATGTAAAATGCTTTCTGGTGGCTTGTTGGTTTAAGTTTCTACCAAAAAGTAAGCAAAACAAATAACATAACTGATAGCCTTAGCTAACATATTTGTTATTATTGCCTCTCACAAATCGTTGGATTTTCCCAAAGGATTTATCACATGTGGTGAACTATTCAACGTCCCCCTTGAGGAGATCACAGCATAATTAAAACGACATGGATTAACCAATGTGCGCCAGATTACTATTATGCAGAATGAACAAACTCTACCAACAAAACATTACATAATTATATTCCATTGACCAACAATTCAAGAATTAGCATATTCTGGATATATTAATCGCTTTGGCAGTACAGCCCGAATCTTTTGAGCTGGTTTGAATGTCAGCATTTAGGCCAGTCGAAGGTTGATTGCCACGGGACACTAACATGCGCCAGCTGTGTTGGAAGAGACAAAGATAGCGAACATTGTAATAACCCCGAAGAGTGTGAACTGCGGAGGTTCTCATGCATCATTTTCGCGAATCTGCGAACGTTGTAAATTGGAAAAACAAAGAAATTCTATTAAGTTTAAAGAAAGCATTTCTAATCCGGAAGCAAGACAAAAAGTTTTGTCTCAAATGCCTAGACCTGGTGTGAGTTATAATTCTATTGTAAAAGCACCCTTCTGTATAAACTGTAAATGCACAGATTGTATTAAATATAACGCACAAACTATAACTATGAAAAGAAAACCCTCCGATTATGAAGTAGAAAATACAGCATCAAGGGAGACTGAAATTAACAAATCAGTCCAGTTGAAAGCGAAATCAAACTCCAATTCTCAAAGGTCACTTAAACTAAGGCTGTAAAAACGGGGACTCTTGCCTAAAGAGCTAAGATTAAAATTTAAAAAAAAATGCAACACAAAATTCAATCGCTTTGGGAGTTGCGACAAAAGGTTATGTCTATCAGGAGTTAGAATCCATTTTGGGGGCACCTAAAAGTCCCGATTCCATTTCCCTCTATCCGTCTGACGAGGAGGATGTATTACAAATGAGTTATGATGTTTCGCCAACTCATCATAATATTTACTCTAATAAAGTCAATTCTTCTGCTTTTTAATAGGGACTATTGTTTCTTGGAACTGTCGTGGTCTTAGATCCAAATTTGTTGGCATTAAAACATATTAATCAGCTCCATCCAGCTTATTTCGCTTTTCAGGAAACTTTCCTAAAGTATAACATTGTTCTAAAAATTCGTAGTTTTAACTGTGCTCGGAAAGATGCCAGCACCGAAAATAATCCTTCTGGCGGTGTTTGCATCTTAACTTCCAATCTCTACTCAAGTTCTCACTTAAATTTACAAACTTCCTTACAAGCTAC
Source organism: Argiope trifasciata (assembly GCA_026543055.1). NCBI lineage: Eukaryota > Metazoa > Arthropoda > Arachnida > Araneae > Araneidae > Argiope > Argiope trifasciata. The sequence continues at coordinate 166,883 of JAPMOQ010039127.1, forward strand.
GGCTGTTCAAATCCATATAAGGACATTTGTCACAGTTTGCAGCATTTAACTCCACATTCTGTCAATAACCAACATGAGCATTATAATTAAATAGACCAACTACCCAAACTTTTATTTCTACTTGTCGATTTTAATGGTCAGTAGTTTATGGGGTTCGGAAATTACAAATTCTTGTGGGCGTCATATTGAACAGCTCATCTCTGATAATGCTCTATGTTTGCTCAATCGTGACCATAAAACCTATTTTCATGAACACACACGTAAATTTCACAGGTTGGATATGGCTATTTCTTCTCCCGATCGGCTATTTGTTGAGAGTGATCTTTATGATAGTTATCAATTCCCCTTAAGGGTCTTTTATGCTGATAGAGGCGTACGATTTCTTGTACCCAGCGTTTCCTTTTCAAGCTAACGGATTGGATTGCCATCATGCAACAAGCAACTTCCGAACATGTGGTCAAAACGGCTGACATTACAGAAGCAGTACAAAATATAGTTGAAGGCTTAGTTGAGGCGGCGAACAATACCATCCCTAAAAACTCCCCAAGTATAAGGAAATTCACTAGATCGTGATGGAATGTAGCTTGCAGCGGCATTCACCTAGAACAAAAAAAAAAAAAAAAAAAACGGTGTAATTTTTTTTTTGCAGATATCCAACAGCATAGACTTTAATAGCTTTTAAACGTGCTATAGATAATGCTCGGCGTATCCGTAGGCAAACTCAGAGAGGGTCGGATTAACTTAATCTCTTCCATCACAGACTTTACTCAAAGCTACTCTGGAAGAAGGTTAAATCGGCTGATGGAATTTACAAAGAATTTTCTATTCCTATTCTGGGAACGGAAAATTTAAGTATATCCTCCCCAATAGATGTCGCCAACGCTCTCAGATATGCATTTACACATGTTTCTTCTGCTCATTCGTATAAGCCTTCATTTGTAGAAATTAATAATCATGCATAATAGAAACCCTTCTGTTTTTCTACTCGGAAAATCCTTTCCTTACAATTCGGAATTAAAAATACATGACCTACTAATGGCTTTGTCGAGGACTCATGATACCAGTTCTGGTCCTGACGGAATCACATAACATGCTTCGTCATTTGTCTACCACTTCTCTTTCCATTCTGCTAATTTTTTAAACCGCATTTGGATTGAACAGAAGTTTCCGGCACATTGGCATGAACTATTGTAATTCAAATCCTTAAACCTTGCAAGGACTCATCTAATCTTCTGAGCTATAGGCCAATTGCAGTCACGTCGTCTATGCAAGACACTTGAGGGCATGGTTAATGTCCGTCTTATATTTGAACTGGAGAGAAAAGAATGCATCCCGTTGCTGCAGAGTGGTTTTCGCAGAGGGCGATCGACATTTGACAATACTGTATTACTTGAAACTCGAATTCGCAATGCATTTGTATGTCGAAACTATCTGATCTCTATTTTCTTAGACAAAAAAAATACCTATGACCGAACATAGCGATTTCGTATTCTGTCTACCCTTGCAAATTTTGGATTTAAAGGAAATTTGTCCATGTTTTCAAAACACATTTTATCGCTGCGCACACTTCATGTTCGGGTTGGTAAATTACATTCCGATCTTTTTATTCAAGCTGAAGATGTTCCATAAGGAATTATCCTCAGTGTTACACTTTTTATCAGTCTTTTCATTCAAATTGCTAATGTTTTATCCACATCTATTCAAGCTACGTTATATATTAACGATCTTCAGATCACCTGCCAGGGAAGTAATATGCGTTTAATAGAGCTCCAACTACAGGTAGCCGCTAACAAACTGGCAGGATTGTGCGATGAAAACGGACTTACCATTAATCCTGATAAAAGTCCTGAGCATTCTCTTTTGCAGATAACGAGCAGTTCATTTGGATCCATCAATCCTTACAGGGAATGCTGAAATGCCTATATTCAATAAAATAAAATTTATTGGAATAATATTTGACCGTAATCTAACTTTTCTTCACCATATATTTCAACTTCAATAGAAGTGTGACAGGTAATTGAGCATTCTTAAGGTACTTTCCAGAACCACTTGGAGGGGGGGCAGATCGTACTTCCTTGCTCCAAATTTATCAAGCAGAGATTTTATCTCGTATTGATTACTGATTTATGGTGTATGGCTTTGCGTGTTCTACAGCCTTACATAGACTTGATATTGTACACCATTCTGGTTTGAGAATTTGTTCTAGAGCATTTCGAACCTCATCAATGCATAATTTTTATGTTCTCTGCCATCAGTTACCACTTGGTTTGTTACGTAAAAAAGTGTCTGCCCAGTACTTCCTTCGGGCTTGCTCTATTAAGAAACATCCCTTGTCTTCTACGACATTTAGTCTTCGAAAACTTTACAATGCTCGATCCTCTCACATTCACGGAGCTAAATATCACCTTCTTAATTCTGAGCTCCATGATAAGCTGATACAGATTTCAGACCTCTTTTCCTTTCCTCCATGGCATATTCATAATTTTTCTTTTATATATCCCTTCTTTAGTTTTGAGAAGCAGACTACTATCCCTATTGTCTACCAGGATCTCTTTAATTCTCATCGCTGTCAGTATCTAGATTATTTAAAAGTTTTTACAGATGGTTCAAAGTCAGACTGTCATGTTGGTTTCGGTATTATTTTTAATTCATTTACATTCAGTTATCTTCTAGAACATATCTTTCTGTTCTATCTACTGAATTATTAGCAATTTTTCATGCTCTTCAGAGGATTTCAATCTCTTCTGAGCTAAAATTTTGTATCTATACTGAGAGTATGAGCTCATAGAAAATATTTTCCAATATTCAAAATCAGATTCATCCAGTTGCTCTGGAAATCCTGGGTCTTCTAAAGATTCTCCAAAACAGAAGAGTTGAGATATTATTTTTCTGGATTCCGAGTCATGTCGGAATTACTGGAAATGAGCACGCGGATAATTTTGCAAAAAGAGCGTCTTTTTTTCTACAGAGAGACATCCGATTTAGTGATGAGAAAAACGCAATCCAACATCATTTTTACTCAATGTGACAGGAGTCATTGAACAATCAAATAAATAACATTCAGTCGATAAAACCTTTTATTTCCTTCTGATCGTGTTTACCTGTGCGAGAGCTAGATGTTAAATTATTTAGGCTCATCATTGGCCATACACGATTTAAACATAAACACCGTTTATTAGGCTATTAAGTGCCATTCTGTTCGAAATACCAAATGATTTTAACAGTTCATCACCTTTTACATGAATGTAACCTGATTTAAATATCATCGTTTAAAGTTTTTTCATTCTTCAACAGTGGACATGTAAATGCTTGTGGGAGAACGTCAACACGAAAATCTTTTTTTTTTAATTTTTAAGAGCAATTTGGTTCTATCATCTTATTTAACATTTCCTCTTATCGCCCTTTTTCACTTTTTGCAACGTCTCTTTGCATTACAAAATAATTTTATCAATTAGTTCCTACTTTTACTAATGTGGGAATGAGGGTAAAGGCAACAACCAGCATTTATGTTAAATTTAAGGGGGCAAAACAGAGCTAATAAACATTTAAAGCATAAAAAGCTACAGAGCGTGAGCTGTAGGTCTTACAGTCTAGGCGTCGAACTCTCGTCTGCCAGAATGGAGGGAAGCATCACGTTATTAATCCTGTGACATGGTCAACATGGCGTCATACTGGATGTGATCTGAATTGAGAGATTTTATGCAATCCCCACACAGGCCATGATGATCGGAAAGGCGACCACGCCTTAAAGTATACAGAACACTGATATAAGCATATTATAAAACAGTAAATACAGAAAATAAAATAAAATGCAAAATTGAAATATTTACAACATAAATACACACAAAATATTCATACCATCCATGAAAACATAAGAATATCAATACATTAGCTTGAACTGGGAATTTCGAATAACTAACTAAAAATAAAAATAATATTAGTGTTCAATATATAAAAATATAATAAAACAAATTAAGTAGAGAAAATATAAAAGATTTCTATCATCCAAATGCACACACACATACATACACACAAAGAAGGAAAATAGTAGTGTTAGTTTTTCTTTTGAAAAACAATTCAAGTGATATGTTCTATATTTCTGCACCATGACTTCATGCATTCGACTCAAATTGAAGTTTTTTATGGTCCATCGAAGAAATCACTCTTTTCAACATCGTTTGTGTCGTTTGCTTTATTTTTTATCATTTTATATGATACGAGAAATTTTTGTTTCAATTTGAGACCAGGGCCATATTGAGTGCGCTTGATTTCGACAAGATCATTCAATTGAAATTTTTGAGCATGTTTGCAACGCAGATTGTAAACACGTCGAATTTCTTCTTGGCTTTTAAGGATTTGTTATTTTGCTTCTTTACGTAGTTCATCACATTAGAAATGTAAATTGCATCTCTGCGTTACCGATCTCGAGGATTTTTATATCATGCTCAGATTTCATTTTAGTTCCAAACATAATTTCAAATGGAGTAGCATTTACACTTCGTTGAAATGTAGAATTAATAATTTTCTGAATGGCAACATCATGGCAATACCCTTTTTCAGGGTTTCTATAGATAGCTTAGAGACCACGGCTATGATAGTAGAATTAAACCTTTTTCTACCAGACCATTTGATCTAAGAAGTCCAGCTGTAACAGCAATGGATGATATGCTGTTGCTCACAATATTCTTCTAATGACGTTGATGTGAAAGTGGTGCCTTTGTCCTTTATAATCCTTGAAGGATTGCCGAAAACAGATCTTTGGCATTGGAGCTTATTGAGAGCTTCAGCGGTGTCAGTGGATTTGGTTAGGTAAAGCCATACAAACTTCGTAAAGGAATCGATGATTGCTAGAATATGCTTATATTTCTTAGAAATGTTGGGAATAGGACCTAAGTGATCAATATGGTATGTATGAAATGGAGTGTCGCCTTTGTGGAGTGGTGGCAAAGTGCCATCTAATTTGCCACGTTTTGAATGCATGTTACACAGTTGCATATACACCGTTCAATTTTCTCCTTCATGTTAGGAATATAGAATTATATATTTAACAGTTCCTGCACACGTTTTACTGCAAAATAACCTGGTTCATGACATAGTTTTATGATGTTGACCTGCATATCATCAGGTATAAGAAGTAACAATCTATCTTCTTATATAAAATGTTGTTTTTGACTAAGTAGTTCTCGTAAGGAGCATTTTCAAGTAATACTTTTATGGCTAATATATGCTCATCTGTCTGTTGAGCTTTTGAAATTTGAAGACTGGCACAGTCTTTAATGATCATGCAACATGGACATCTGCTAAGAGCGTCGACATGAGTCATTTTTGAATCGGTTCGATGTTCTATTTTGTAGTCAAGATCCGCGTAGTAGAAGTTTATAGTCAAGATCCGCATTTTGTAGAAGATATAATGTCTATCTTGAAATGTGGGAATTCGTTTCCTTTTTATTTAACGCTTTGACGTATGCGTTACAGTCAGTGATAATTTTAAATGTGTGATCCGAAGATGTAAATTCGGAATTTCTTAAGGGCTTCTACTTCCAGTTCATAACTTGTGTATTTTCTTTCTTTATCAGACGTTTTCTTGTACATATAATACACTGGATGGAATTTGTTGTCTTCTTTGGATTTTTGTAGTAGGACTGCCCCCAAGACATCAATTGGCGCGTCTGTATGAATTTCAATGGGACTGCCTTGATTAAAAATAGTTAAAACGGGTTTTTCAGAAAGTTACTGTTTTAAACGTAAAAACGCAGTTTATTGCTCAGCTTGGGCTGTCCTTACGAAATAGATCAATCACTAAGAGGTTTTGCTATAGTAGAGTATAAGGAGATAATTTTTTTAAATATCCAGTAAGACCTAATACACGTTGCACATTTTTTGCATTTTTTAACTCAGGGTAGTTAAGAACAGCTTTATTTTTGGAGAGTGAAGGAGACAATTTTCCTTGTTCCATTACGTGACAAAAAATTAGATCTGACTATTCAAAAATTTATATTTTTTAAAAATTTATGTTTATTCCATAATCGCTAGAGACAGTTAGAACAGTGACAAGGTGTTTAAGAGCCTCAGATCCATCATTTGCGAAAATGACGATGCCATCCATATATGGCAGGACAATGCCTTTTGCAATAAGATCACGAAAAACGGCATTTATGTATCTCATAAAGTCAAGAGGACATGAACTTAAACCGAATGGCATGTAACGAAACTGAAACTTACGTGTATTTCTGTATTTGTGATGAAGCTGGTGTAACGACTTTTTTTTTGCAATTTGAATACAATCTAAAATGTCATCATTTAATGGTAGTGGATAAGGATCTTTAACTAATTTATGATTTAATTTTCTATAATCTATACAGACTATGTTTTCCGTCTTTCTTATGAACTACAACAACTTGACTAGCATAAGGTGAAAAACATGGTTCTATAATTTCCTTTTTTTAACCGTTCGTTTATCTGAACATTTACGGTATCACTTTAGGAAAAGGGTAAACGTCGGGGAGTATGGAAAATCGGTTCATCGTCAGTAAGCTTTATATCAAGTTCGATGTTCGCGATTTTAGTTTTGTTTGGCTAAAAGACTAACAAAAGCTGCTCAATGTCATTATGAATTTGTTTAGAAATACGCGGACCTCTATCAAATTTGGGAGTATTGGTGATAATGGTCATTATAAAATTGTCCGTTTCAATAGGATCAACAGATTTAGAAATTTTGGAAAATACAACACCGTCAGGTTTATTTTCCAGATTTATTACGCCGCAACTTATTATTAAATCATAAGTAGTACAATTATTAGGTACCATAGAACTACAAACAGGAAAACTTTGTTTATCAATAATAATTTCAGATTCAAATGAACCTATCATTTCAGTTCGGGAAAAACTGAATCTAGTTAGTATTGTCTTGTTATTTGTCAAAGGCGGCGATCCTAGTTTAATCCATGCAGAATGTTTGAGAAGCGTCGAAAAATTACCAGTATCGACTAATCCGGAAATTATATTATTAAAAATAACAAGCTATATATGCATATCCGACGTAGAATGTAATAAGTGTACAGTGTTGACATTATCGTGAGAGGTAGAACTGTCTTTCCAAATGGTGAGGTGACAATCGGACGATTTATGTCCAAAAAGATTGCAAGAAAGACATTTAGGACAAAGAGAACGATTAGGGCAAGATTTTAAGATATGTCCGAAATCGTTTTTCTTTTAGTTGCATTACTAAGGTTCGATTTTGATTTCCTTTGTTGGACAGGGATTTTATGTACTTTGTCATTTTTATGTTCCAAGTCTTTGGCAGCCATTGGCATATTTAGCATACGACGTCTTTGCATTATTTGTGTTCATTGAGCCTATTATAATTTCGAAAATTCGTAATTTTTCTTTAAATTCAGAATAACATTTTGCAACGCCAAGAAAACTTTATAAGAAGGGGTACCTTGTGTTCCATTTATTGTGTATTGAATAGCAGAACATTCATCAATAAGGGTTTCAGACAGATTCGCAATTTCACGCATGGCAATAAAAAACTGAATAAATGTTCCATTCAAGAGCATTTTACGTTTTTCTAGTTGTTTATGCATTTCAATGGAAATTACTTTATCGAAAAATTCATTTATTAATGCACATTTCAAAGCTTGATAGTAATTAATATTTCTTTGAGAAATTAAAAAAAAAGATTTAGCTGTACCCGAAACTAACCTCTTATTAATTTCTGTTGCTCGCTTAAAGATGGAAAGCAAAACAATTTCTTCAACATCACCAAAAAAAACTTTTAATAAAATAGATATCATTGCCTGTGAAGTTTCTACAATTGTATCAGAGATCGCGTAATAAAAAACAAAACTGAAGGTTTATTTCATTCATCGGTTGGTTATTTGAAGGATCATTTTTGAGTGATTCACTTTTGGCGCCAGTCATTAATGCCTGACTGTGATTTATGTATATTTCGTCTGAGGTAGCGGGTGGGGAAAGGAAGAAATATTTTGAGCATTACTAGAAGATGTTTCAGTTTGAAATATCTTTTGAGGGGACAGAAGTCCTTCTTCCGTTTCCGATAAAAAACTAATTTCTAGTGATTTCTGGTTTTCCGTTTTACAGTTTAGTGCTTTAAAAATATTTTCACATAAAGTATCTTTGTCGCTCTCAGTTACTTCAAAGTGTAATAAATTGGAAACGGAGATAAAATCTGATAAAGAGAAAGTTAAAAGTAATTCTTGTTTATGCTTTACTATATCTAAATTTTCAAAATTTCTCATTCTTTTTTGGGAAGAATGATCAAAATTACTATAACCTAACACAAAGTTTACCAATTTTATTGAATTAGTTTTAGCATATTTAAGGGAGTTAGCGATTAATTGAATATGGTGTAGTTTTAAAGACATTGTAATAAGTTAAAATGGAAATAATAACATTCGATTGAGATTTAAATTTAATGGGAGAATGAAATATAATAACGTACTAAAAATTACAAGTTTTCAAGAATTGCGTTTATTCAGAGAAGAAAAATTAAGCCTAACTGGTTGAGATCAGTCGAATCATTCACCTCTAAATAATTCTCACTTTTCATTTGAGTCATATCCATGAAAACATGCACTAACGTCCATTCATCAGTTTAGTAAATCAACCACAGCAAAAATCCAGTCTTATCAGTTTTTTAGTATCAATTTAGGGTCTTAAATTGTACTAACGTCCACAAAATTTCGTCAATTTGGCGGGATTTGCTAGGGGTATTTACGAAAAAAGACGAGCCCCCCAAAATGTGAGAATGAGGGGAAATACAATGATCAGTATTTATGTAAAATGTGTTTATTAATATTTAAGGGGACAAAACAGAACTAAACTAACATTTAGCACATAAAAAAGTACAGAGCGTGAGCTGTACGTCTTACAGTATCGGCGTCGAACTCTCATCTACAGGATGCGATCCGAGTTGATAGATTTTAAGCAATTCCCACACTTATTTTTATACTAACCGCCTTTGGCGATCAGCTGGTTCGCCATGAGTAATGCGTTCTAAAATTTCCAATTAAATCCCATATTCATTAGCCAAAATTTAAGAAATAGTTAAAGTTAAAAGATTCAGTTATTAGTAGTTAAAGAGTCGGTAACTTTATTCGGAAAAACTTTTTGAGTTTAATGCTCTAATAATTTATCAATTATGCTTCCAAAATATTAAAAATGTTTTTTTCGGTGATATTGCCAAAATGTTAAAATTTTTTTTAAAGAAAGCTGAAAAGGTAAAAAATTATTGAATTAATGATACAGATAATGCAAACGATTATAGAAATATGCCATTAAGTCGTGATTTCAATGCATATCCTATCTAAATTCAATCAGGTTTACTGTAAATAAAGATAATTTATGGAATTAATGATATAAATATTGCAAACGATTTCTTAGAGCCCTTTGCCTTGCATTTATTTTTTTAGAAGATATCACATTTTATATTTATGTTATTTTATCCAGTCACGTGCTGAAAGTTGTATTTCTTTAGATTTGATTTGCGATGATAGTTGTTGTTTTTTAATTTGAACTTCCGGCATTCTTTTATTTTATCCAGTCACGTGATAAAAACATAGTTAAAATATTTCTTTAAAAATTCGTTAAAAATAGAAGCTTGCGTTATAAATTAAAAAAAAAAACTGATATTATTAGAAAGCTAATTTTTTTATCTTTAAATTGATATAAAAATCATGTTTGTGGAATGATATTTTCGGAAGTTATAGCGGAAAAACGTCGAAATTTTGCTTAAATTTTAATTAATTCAAATTCTAATTAAAAATTCAAAAAAAGGGCTCCGAGGTGCACATTCCCGACCTCCAAGGTATACATGTACCAAATTTGGTAGCTGTAGGTCGAATGGTCTGGCCTGTAGAGCGCCAACACACACACACACACACGCACACACACACACATTGAGTTTTATTATAAGTATAGATATAGATATAGATAAGACAAGTATTTTATTTTAACCATATGTTTAACCCTCGGGAAGCACTTCAAAATGAGGATGAGAGGCTCCCGGTATAGTTTCTGTACCTCGCCAATCCGATTGGCACAATAATAGGTGAGGGTTCTGGCCCTCCTATCGATGACGGGACGTACTCCTTACGGGGAGCTGTTGATAGCTCTTGGGACTCAACCATAGTTCCCACCAGTGTTGCGATTCAGTTGTCATTCAGTCTTGCGAGGTTAATATGTGTGCCTTAGTGGCGGGTCGGAGATCAATGATATGATTAACCATATATTTGGCACAGTATGGTCAGGTATGGATCTTGCGCCACAAAACCACACGTTCCAATCCAATCCAATGGCTGAACTCCTCCACGGTCTCTTCGCTTTAGCTCTATACAAATGTCACGCACCATGACACGACTCCAAACAACGCTAGTACACCACCGCTTCTTCACTATCAACTGGGAGCCTTGTTACTTGTCTATGACTCCGACCACTACAATGCAACTTGAGACTGCAGTTCTTTTATAGTACTCAGGAGGCCGTGTAAGAATCTTCTAGACCAATCAAACATATTTCAGTGCCTATTGGATATATCGTTAAAATTCTCTAAGTTTCTAACATTATCTAATTTGTTATTGTTTTATTAACATTATCTATTTTATATTCATTACCGAGTCTCCAAATGATCGCCAAGCTCTGGGATAACTGGATCGATACCTGAACACCATCCAATATTGATTATAGTTCATTGGACTTGGAGGTGATAGAAATAATCATGATGGGTAGCATCATTACAGGTTTGTAACAATGTCTTTTGCCGATGCATATTCTAAAGAGTAAAAATAGCTAATTATAAATTCTCAGAAAGTTTTGGACAGTTTCTCTTGAATGAATGAACTACCGAATTCTACTTCACGTCCACTGAAGTTAAATTTTTTCTCTCTAATTAACATAAATATGATGAGCTGAAAGCTTTACAAAAATGTTTATCTTAAAGTGAAATGTCGTGTATATATACATATACATAAAATTAATTCTTACTGTTAAATAAGTTTGAACAAAATTTGCATATTTCTTTGATTATTGACATGTACCCTTGAAGATACTCTATAAGCTATGCAATTTAGATTCCTTTACATCTTATTCAAGGATCTAATTTACAACATATTCAATAAAATTAATAAGCTCTAATAATTTGTAGTTACAGGTTTGACTAAACTAAGCTTTAGCCATATTTTTTATATATTCTTTAGCATTTTACTGACCTAAGTTTTGAAGTGGCTTTACGAAAATATAGTTTACTATGGGTTTTTAATTAAATAGATATTGTTGTATCAATCGAGTTTATGGTCACATTTTTTATTTATGTAATTTTTTAAAATTTACATTAATTTTCTTAACCGAACTACTTAATAGAATTGTTCTGTTTTCCATTCTTTCATGTTTAATCCTTCCATTTTGAATTTTGATTCTCTCCAAAACATTTCTGTTAAACTTTGTTCTATTTTCTACTACATCTTTGCGCTGAAATAAACAGGCTTATTGCGCAATATTCTTTACTGAAACAAAGGTTGAGCAAAGCTTTATTCTTTTTCTTTTTTTATTATGTAAAATATAGATTACTTGAAGCTAAGACTGTTATAAAGTAAAATACTCTTTTTTTTAAAAAAAGTAATCATTTCCGAATAAACACAGAGTTAAATATACTGCTTTTAACGAAAGATAATTCATTAAGATGCATAAAATTTATAAATGTTCTGTTCCTTTCCATAATATTTTATTTCTATATTTTTCATCAAATTTATTTTTCTTTTATATTTATATTCTCATAGATATTACATGATTATTTTACATTTTTAGCCTTCGGGTTTTTTTTATCAGTTCAAGTTTTATTATTTTACAAAACTTTGCTACAAAAATAACAAAACAAAAACAACAAAAAATGAAATCTACTATTAAAAATTTCAAGTTTTCATGTCAGAACTCTATTATTTTTAGATTATTATTTGCCTTAAGGTATCCGACTACGTTCGGAAGAAAAATTTTGAAAAATCAGATTTTTTTAAAAACTATAGTTTTTACATGCATTCTCAGTTATAATACAAAATACTGTAAATACAATAAATTATTTGAAAATATAATATATTTTGAGAAATAGAAAAATTTATAATAAATTTTAATGAAATTGAACCAAAATGGTTAACACTCTACACAAAATTATAATGCAACAATCTTATTTTTCTTCCTACACAAGTTTTAGAATATAATAATGAATGAAATGAACCAAAATCTATGAAAAATTTTGTGATGCAATGAATTTAAGGATAAAAATATTCATATATATGCATTTTTTTCCATTATTTTCAATTTAATTGTTTTAAAAACACCTATAAATGAAAATGTATTTAAGTAGCAATAAAACTTTTGGTTCATTTCATTACTTAAAACACACTCTGGAATTTATATGTAAATACCTCAATTAATTTCTGAGATATCATGTTAATGGTGGAAAATTTTAATGAAAATTAAAGTGTTGGAAAAATTGAAGTCAAACACCAATTTTAGCTGAAAAATATATGACGTTGGTTCAGAGGTTAAGTCTTCCTTTTCCTAGAAAAGATAAATCATTTTGATGACAGGAAAGCCTGGACTACAAGAAATAACAATTAAAAAAATTTCGTCAATGGGGTAGATAACAAGTGTTTTTAACGTAGTCGGATACCTTAATTAATTTTTTTAACTTCCATTTTTAAATTTTTCTAGCTGCAAACAAAGTTTTGGAGCTCGATTGATTTTGGTATGGAAAAAAATGATTTCTATATATCTTCTCACCCGTAATCTGATAGTTTGAAACTGCTTTAAACTGTTTAATGACTTAAATTAATTAAAACAATTTCCTAAGAATTTAGACAATTCTTAATTTGGAAACGTAGTTGTAATTTTCTTTCGCTATAAATCATCAATTCTGACAAATTTCTGCACTATTTTCTAATAAACCTAGCTTAATTAGGTGAAATTATGCATGAACCCACAATCTTTATCTATGAAACAAGCATTGTTAGGTTTATTTTTAAAAATTGTCAAGAGCATTATTTTTAAACTGCCATAATACTGTGATTTTTATAGGAAAACATTACAAAAGCAGACAAAAAAACTATTCAAAATCGACCCAGTGAAAGCTGATTCCAAAATAAAACTACACTAGCAGACAATGGATAATGGAATGACTATATTGTGAATGCCAACTTCCAAATAAAGTTATGTTAGCAGACGATGGATATTTCAAATGATATACTATGAACGCCGAATACAAAATAAAAAAAAGTGATAAATCACATTCTATGAACGCCGAATACAAAATAAAAAAGTGATAATTTACATACTGTAAATCGATAAATCACCAATTTATTGAATACGCATTTTGATGCCCCAAAACCCTTAAGCGAAAACAACATCATGCCTCACAATACAAAAATTCAAGCAATATCAACAATTTGTAAATAATATTTTTCATGGTTCTTTTCTGTTTGTTTCAAATTTCCACTCAAGCATCAAGAATTAAAAATTCGTTCATCCATCCATATTTTTTAATAAGAGTACTTTTTGTTAAAAAAAGATGTCCCTTTTTTATTCCCAAAAGTTAAAATAAGCTATTCTGATCACAGATGACACTTCCCTTTTTGTACAGTTTAAGATTTAGTTCGTTTTTAAGTTTTTTTAGGCATTTCCATTATAATATATTTTAAACGTATGCATAAATACTGCAATATTTCAATTGCGGTTTTTCCCTTTTATTTACAAAAAGTGCCAATGAATAAATAGCTATGGATATTGAAAAGATAAAAAATACTAAGAGAAATCCTATAGTAATTAATTTAACTACTAGAGATTGGTATTTGAAAGACGAATGACAAGCATCTTATAGGATAAGTATCTAATCTCTAAAAAATGAAGTTAAATTTCATTTCTGATCGAAGTTAATCTCATTTTACTTAATAGGGTCATATATTTTTAGTGTCATTTGATTTTTGCTGAAAAGAAGAACCAATACATGAATTAACAAAAGGAAGAAATTTAACATAGAAGACCTATATTTTTTCTTGCATTTTGATACTAAAAAGAAGCAATAAGATATCAAAATATATTATGATATAGTGAAAACAAATTAAACCATTAAAATAGATTATTAAAATGATTACTTATTCTGAGACCTTTTATATTAATATTTAATGTTTTGTAAACTGTTGGAATATAAATATTTAAAATTAATAACTTCTAGAACAAATATAATGAAAATAAATCATTGTACTTATTTTTCTTTTTCCAGGTTTTAGAAGGAATAGAGCCTTAGAAAAGGGAAAAAAAAAGGAATATGACATGAAATATATATGTTCAACTAAAATTATCTGAAACTATGCTACTTCGCTTATTTCACATTCTTTATGCATTTCTTTATTGTATTTCCCATGCAATGGACTCTTCGAAAAATTATTTTAATTAATTTTCTTTTTCACATAGAATTTGTGAAAGCATTCAAATAAATCTACTTCAACACAAAATTCTTATTAAATCCATGTCAATGTTTATTAACTGAAATGCCTTGTTCCGAAAATTAGCATTTTCAAAATGTTTTCCGTTGCTTAATTAAAGTTACGAATTTCAAATTTATTTTCTGGAGTCAAGACTCAGTAAACGCTTCTAAACTACTCAGTAGAAGATTTTTCAGCAAAAACCATAAGAGTTTCACTATCTTTACATCAGAAATGATGTTACTTTCTTGTATATTTTTTTGGTATTAATAAGCATGAAAAAGGTAATTCCAGGTATTAAGATTTCTCTTTTAATCATAATAAGTATCTTTTAAGGAATTATCTCTCAAATTAGGAACTGAATAGTTCCTACTTTTTATAAAACCCCTATCAGTTAAAAAAGTGTTAGAATTGCTAGAAATTACTCTTCATAAATAAAATATGCGTTATATATTTTATGGAAAGCTGAGAAATTGTAGAATATTTCAATTTTCTATAAGCCTTAAGAAATTTTTCAAATGCTTTAAGTAAAATGGTTATTAATTAGGCTTAACAATTTATTGTTCTAGAAATAAGATGCGTATACATCTTATTTTCGCGCACAGTAAATTATGAAATTGAGATTGACAACCTTTTCATATATATTCAAATAATCAGTTTCCAAAAAAAATTATAAAAACACTGCATGATTTATCGAATATTTTTTCAACGCAAATGTCATTTATATATGATCAATTGTAAGTAGATCAACTAAAGTGATCACTAAAAGTTTTGCCCATCTGACGCATTCACAAAAAAATTCTTTTCATGTTTTCAGCCCACAGAAAGTAGGACGCCAGATTATTTGTATTCTAAATCACATTATTATGAAGCTCAAATTAATTAATGCATCCTTGAAATCTTTCTTAAGTTAATGATTAACTTGGAACTCTTAGCACTGCTCCAACCTTGGTTTAAAAATAACTCTTCCCTCGGCCTTCACCTAATAGATTATTAAATGAAGCAACTGCTGTCTCACGTAATTTCAGTGCGAAAACAGAAATTGGAGAATGTTTCCTACCGTGTCTAAAACTGGATCTCACCCGTGAATATTCATCAGGGACACCTGTTACAACATAGTAGATGTACTCTGCTAACGCGTCGATTACCGATTTCGTCCTCACGATGCGAGAATTACGATTTTTTTTCACCATCTTCTTCCTTTAATGTGTAAATAATTTAATCTTTTGCGAGACTGTGATAAAATATGTTTTATATGAAATGTAAACGTAATCAAGTAAATGCTTCTAAAATTTTTGATTTTTTTTCTTCCATTTTTATGAAACATGTTTTCGGAAAGTAAGGCTGTAAAAAATATACAGAAACAAAATGATGGTGATCCTGCTATGCTTTATTTCCTTAAGATGAATTATTTCATAGCTTGTAAGCATTATCTCTTGTGCAATTCATATTTAGATTATATGTAGTTTTGAAAATTTTTGTAATATTTATTATTAACCGTAAAATGATACCTTTTCATTGGCAATTATTATTTATAATAATTGCCAATGTTAATAAGATGTTTGAGCTGCAACCAAGTCTAACAGTTTATAAGCTACCATAAGCATCTAATTTAATCCAAGACTTTCATGATGTTTATGGTTCTTAAATAAATGGAATGGAATATAATTCAAAAGCCGTAGTTTATAATTAAATTAAGGGTTTTGTTCCCTTTTACATCCGTTTTTTTGTATTATGAGGAGTCATTACGTCCTTATTTATAAATTAAGAAATAAATTTCGAAATGTGAATGAAAATTAATAGTAGAAATTCAGCAATTAGATCATTTCTCTTTTTAAGAAAAGAGGGTTAATAATATAGGAAATTATGCATTTTAGCAAATCCAATATTTTCATTTATACATTTTTTTTATTTATTTAATTCCAGGGGGTTACAAAATATTACAAATGTACTTAACTAGTTATAAACATATTTTAATATTTATTATTTTGAATTTCATACTATTTTCCGAATCACATGAACATTTCTTTTCATTAACGACTTGGGTTTGTTTCCATCTTCGAAAATTGTAGCAAAGACTTTAAAAGAAGATATTGTTAGTCATAATTCTCTGTTGTTTTCATTCATTACTTTCTGCATGCATATCTTTGAAAGCTAAAACAACGATTCTTAAAAATTTCTGATCTTGGATGTCCTTTGAACCCTTTTTTTAATACTACAAGAGATTACTGAATTTTTTAAAAAAAATATATAAGGAAATGATTAATCAATTTTTAATAATTATTTTTTAAAAATTATTAACAATTATAATGACTTATGTTAACATTTTAAAGGAGTTCGTTTGAAAGAAGATTACAGAAAAAAAATAATTATGACATATTTGAGGAAAGAATGTCATCATGACAAAAATCCTTATTTTCTTATTTACACACACACACATACATACATACATACATATATATATATATATATATATATATATATATATAACTTAATCCTAAAGCTTTAGACTTCATTTTTTTTTACTTCAGTTATGGAATTAAAAGATTCTAAGTCACAATTAGTTTTTCATATCACAATTACATACACCAGAGGAGCATCTAATTTTTCATACAGCTATATTTTGTTAAAAAATGTCGTATTTTCCTAGTGTAACTTTTCATAAGTATGAAGTGATCTTCTTCTCAAAGAAATACACACAAAAGCTTTTTGGGAACTCTTTTTATTAGAAAAATACCCTCCATGCAACAATGCTAATGTATTGGGAATGAAAGAAAATAGTCGGCATCGCTTTCCGATTAATCAATTCAAATCTTTATTTATTTTTGATTTTGTGAAATAACGCATAAAAATTGGATACATTTTTTAAAGAGAGACTTAGTTACAATGCTTTTGTAATAGCTCTTTCTTCGTTGGTGTCTCTTACTTCCCCAGTAGCACCATCTGAGGTCAAGAGTACGGCGACTTAACTGCTCTCGCATAGCAGCAGTTTTTAGAGGATGGACCTCATTCACAAATTGTAATTTAGACCAAGTAACGATCTCCTTTGATTCAGTTCTCCACACCGGTACTCCAGCCACCACTACACTTTGGGAGTCCGTGTCTAGCTCGCACAACCCAAGGAATGCGAATCCAGCGCCTTACCAACAATGCTATCGCAGCCGCCATATTTTTAATCAAATAAAATCAATTTTGTCATTTTTTATCTTTAATATTTTAAAGTTTTAAAAGTTATGTATTATGAGAGATTTTTCAACATCTTACCTTTCTTGAAAAACAGATGCCAAATCGTGGATTTATTGCATTTCTGATCATATTAAAATCGTTTCTTTATTTATTTTATAGGAAACTGAATGCAGATATCAATGTTATTTAATAGATTAAGATTAGTATAAAATTTTTAATAGTTAGATCCCAATATTTGACTTCTTTAAAAAGTTGTAAATGACATAATTGAAAGAGCCTGAATAAAAGTGTCAGTTTGATAAAGATATGAAAGCAGTAAAGAGTCGGTATATTTTTTATGAAAAATGTGAAACAAAAAATATAAATTAAACAAGAATTCTCAGATATTAAAATTTTTCATTTTATATTATCTCGATTTCTTAAACAGCGTTTATTTTCAAATTTGCCAGCTGTGTTAATTTTAATTTTTAATATTTATTATTTCTGAAATAATTTATGGAATGACCTGAAAATACTTAAAAAATTACAGTCAGTTAACTTATTTACTGCATTTATTAAGTGCAATTAACATTTAAAGTTGCATTTTTAAAATCGGTTGACTATTATCTCTTTTTCGTATTTATGAAAGAACTTGATGGTAAATGCTGGTCTTAGAATGATACACAATTTAAAACTTTGTTTTAATCTCTAAATGACAGTAATAAGTCGCGAAGGTAGTAGCAATTCTTAATTACTTTAAGCCATTTAGACAAACGATTTTTTTTACACTGCGATTAGTTTTATGTTAATGTTTTTATTCATTTGAATACAATGCATTTCTTTCAGCTGAAAATGCACTTCTCTGTTCCTTTCTATTCCCCCTGAAATTTGGAAAGCATCCAACTTTTGATGTTTTGCATTTATCGGACTATGTCGCAAAGCGGAAGAAAATAAAGCGATGAAGCTTATAAAAACAGTGGATGTATAATTAAGCTTCTGTCATTTTGTTACAAAGAATTCGATGAGTAAGCATAAAAAGTAGCATTTCATTGTCAAAAATATATGATTTAGCTGTTCTAACACTAAATATGTGTATCATTTACTGACGATTGCTTACCATACACAGTTTTTCTACATGCCCATGTTTAATTCTCAACGAATTCAACGTTTTCATACCTCTCATTTTGTTTTAAAAGATATCTTTCATAAACTGCCCTATCCTCAACCTTTTTTTAAATGATTGGCTTCTTTTACCTTATATACAATAAATATCCTTCATTCCTTTTTAACGCTTCAAATCTATACAACAGTTTACTTATTTTTATATATAGAATGGAGTATGTGTGATATTAAACAGAGATTTTGGTTAAACTTTTAAGATGCGACCATGCACCATTTTAAGAACCGTATATTAATGTATACCTTATGGTTGAAGCTGCATAATCAGAAATGTTTTTAGCGCCAGTAAACTCCATAAAACTCAAGCGCTTATCATAGAGAAATATTAAAGTGAACTTCATTTTTTAACATTATTACAGAATTTATTTCCAGAAGCAAGTATGAATTACATATAAAAAATACATTTGGAAGTCGTCTCCTAAAATTTTTTTGCCTGCTATATTTTAAATGTCATGACAGAAACAACCTTAAATGGTGCTGATATACAATAATTACGATGCATTAATTTCTGGTGTGAATTTAGATATTTTTGGAATATATAATGAGATCCTTGGTGAATAATTTGATGGTTAATCCTTATTTTTCAATTAATACTACCCCGAAATCTTATTTGTGTTTTAGACATGTTCTTCACAACCAATTGCAACAAAAAGTTGACATAATAATTCCATTACAGTCGCAAAATTTCACATGAAATTTCGAAGTACTTAAATCATTACCATTTTCATTAATAACATTTGATTTTTTCTCAAAGAACATATTGATAGGCAATCAACACGTAGTTGGATCTGGCTCAAAATGTAATAGGTGTCTATACTGAAAATGTTAACATTTTGTACCGAATTTTATCAATCTAGTTATATCTGCTTTGTAATTATCGTGCTTATGTTCTAATAGCCGGACTTCCTAAAAGGAGATTTTACTCGAAATTTGATAGAAAACTACAGATGTGGTATAAAGACCGACAACATGTTTTACGCGCTCAGCTGAAAACATTTTTGAGTTGCCTTTGTCACAGGCAAACATACAAACATTTTCTTCAAATGTGTTATATGAATACACCGTGCAAATTGGTAAAAATCTTGTGCATATCGTAAAAATCTTGTATTCGAATTTTTTGACGTTTACTACACTTTCTTTATGTTACGCATAAGTAAAAGTTGAAAAAATCGGGCATTCAATGTTTTTGTCAACCATAAATTATCACAAGGAAATCGCATAGGAATCAAAGTATACAATAATTTATTTCATTATTTTATTTTATTTTTTAACATAAATTGCTAAATTTTCTTATTGCAATATTTTTATTTAAAATTAGCTGATCAGCTTTTGATTTATTTCATTGTTTAATTCTAAAACATATTTTGTGTGCATAGACAATTAATGATACAAAGATTAAATGATATACGTACATAAATCAAATTTCTCTATACAAAGAATTATAACAATTGTTTAATTTCTAAGGATATTTCAAAACTTAAAAGTCTTTTAATAAGTGATTACATATGTAATTTTTGTCATAACCAATTTTTACATGCATTCATTAAGGGGACGTTGGACTCTATTTGGTACTTTTGGGAATTATTTATTTAGGGATACACTTTTTTTTTCTTTTTTATGCATATGCATTGAATTATTAATACGACACATTTCTTTACAAAGCGGTTTAAAAGAAATATATAATTTTTTTAATTATAAGTTATATTTATTATGTAAATTTCAAAACATTCCTGGAGACATAATTAATTTTTTTGTAATTATAATTAAATGCTAATTTTTTAGAAAAAGTTTTATGCACTCTTACTGAATTTTCATAAGAACTTAACTTTTTTGAATGCTCAATTTTGTTTTAATGTTTGACGAAATTTTTATTATTAATTTTACTTAATTCCCTCAAAGATTAAGTATTTC
>JAPMOQ010039130.1:0-16014 GCA_026543055.1 Argiope trifasciata
AGGAACTAAATATTTGTTGGATAATTCGAATGGGCTGATGGGAGACTGTGTTTACACTGTTACTTTAGCTGGCATTTGATGCGACGCTGAATAAAAGTCTTATATTCCTGTCCATACCTTTACTTATGACATATTTTGAGATAAAACCAATGTAAGATGTAAGAATACCCTAATTTCAATGCTCAGCGTATGAATTTTTTTTTCTGTTCTCGAACACTCTATTACATTTTTTACTCGGTAACATCCACATTATCAAATTTTGTTGTTTTTTTTTCGAGGCGGAGGGAGATATGAGCTTACATTTATAAAAATAATAATATATTTTAAATCTGTACATTTTCATGAAACTGGTTATCTTCTAAACTCTCTCCATATCTTGAACTCTTTTTGGAGAGTTTGAAATTTTCTTGTAACAGCCAAACATATCAATAAAATCTTTGAAATGATTGAATTGGAACCTCTTACTATAAACTGTCGTCATGGTAATTGGACATTCAAATCTGGAAGCCCAGCAATACATGAAGGTACTAGCAGTGGTTTCCGGAGTTATGTCGGGCACTAAAATCACAGTTGGACATCTGGAAAATCTGCCAATTATTTTAATATGAGATTGTTTTCCATCACAAGGTGGTTGAGGAACTAAATATTCATTGGAAAAAGCAAATGGGCCGATGGGAGAGGTGCTTACAGTGTTACTTAAGCTGGCATTTAATGCAAATGAGAACTAAAAGTCATATTCCTGTGCATAACTTTATTTATGAAATGTTTAGAGATAAAACTACGGAAATTGGAATGCCTGGCTGTAAAAATAAAATGGAAACCATCAAAAATTAGTTTTGCATAATTCTAGAAGAAAACCTATTGGAATAAATTTAAAGATATCGTTATTTGTAGATTTTACGCCTTCGTCTGTGTTCTCTCTTAAAAAACAAGGAAAACTGTAAAAATATATAAAAATAGTAAATGTGCACAGACAAATAGTAAAAAAACTCAGAATCATATGTGAAAAATTCAAAAAAAAAAATGAATGAGGAGTGTTAGTAATTTTGAATTGTTACACCATTTCAAGTTTCCTAATACGAAGAAAACAATGGTTCTTGAAACTACACTACGAAAAAGGTTTTTTATTTGTATTTCTTTAAGCTTTATTTGTTGCGGACTAGTAATACTAATAACAACAAAATTAAGGGCACCTATGACGACACTTATGAATTGTGATTTTCATCTTATAGATCTTTGAAATTTCGTGCAGTAATTTTTATGAAACTTTTCAAATGCTGTTACCTTTTAAAGAAATCTTATAAGTTTTGAAATCATTTAAATCTACGTTATTGATTAAGGAACACGGTTAAATAACAGATCATGTTAATATAAGTCACACAGAATATGCTGCTTTTCGTGAAATTCTAATAATAGTGTCAAGGCGTTTCGTGATTGAAATTCTAAGGGTGCAAGAGAAATTTTCAAATATTGTAAACAAATCTTTAAATACAACCCTATATTTTTTTTCCTTTTTCTTACTGCACATGGTGCCACTTTAATGCAATTTTAGCCAAAAAATATAAAAATTGGATTTGAAATCTGCATTTTAGAATATTACTTAACGGCGAACAATTTCGATCCCCACATGTTTTCGAAGGGTTCTTGCTGTTCTAGTCTTATAGGACGTGGACATTGGTACAACCATACATTCTTATAGATTTAACAGATCCTCTTTCTGACACTAACAGAAGGAGCATTTGTAACAACATAATTCTTTACGTTCAAAACACTTCCCCATATGTTCTAGAGTATACTTAAGAGTAGGTGTATAAACTGAGGTAGAATTAAACGATAAAACGTAATCACTAACACAATATCTTTACTACATTTGTGGCAACACATATTATGTATTTTTTCCTATGTGTATTTCCTATATAAATGGTAATAATGCATTAGCAAATGTGTTCCTTAATAAGGCTTTCTAAATTATTTCCGTTCTTTTCTATAAATAAACTAGCTGGTATCCAGCCCGTTGCTGCCACTGAAAAAATAATATTAACTACAATCAATCAAATAATTTGACAATATTTTATTGAAATAGAGTGAACGATACGGCACTATATAAATTATGAACAAACAAATATTCATTTTTATGCATTAGATTTGTGTATTCTTTTAGAATTGTAAAGCTTGTTGTTCTTTAAGAATGGTGATGAAAGAAACTATTTATTGTATCTCACGATTCGTTTAATATTCGTTCAGAATTCACAAATTTAATTTTAGAAAATGTGATTAAAATATGTGAATAAAATGTACCCAATAAATCGAAATTACGGACCCCTGTTTGCATGTCATCAGTACAAAATCTTTTTAAAATGTAAATAAAGTTGGTAAAAAGGAACAGGAACATGTATAACAATAATATATTCTGAAACTTTTTCTTTTCACGAAACTCTCGATAATTTCTACTTTTATGTCAATACTTGAAAAACCCACAATTATACCGCTTTACTGGACCACCTACTGATACATAATAGAAAGAGCATTTGAAGCAATATAATTTTTAACATTCAAAAACAGGTCCCCGTATGTTCTTGAGCATACTTAAGAGAAGGTGTATTAGTTAAGATAGCATTATAATGTGAAATCTTAATCGTAGCACGCATACCTTTTCTATATTTGCAACAGCTCATATTATGTATTTGTTCCTATGTGTACTTCCCACATAAATGGTAATAATGCATCTACAATAGAATTCTTTATTCAGACATTCCAAATTATTTAGGTATTTTCTAAACCAGATAAATCTGAATAAGTAATCTTTTATAATCAGAAGGTTACACCCAACGCCATTGTCTCAGATATATAATTATATATAAAATAACATAACGGGATCATCATGCAATATACATTTTCAATCATGATTAAATTATTTGGAATTTTCATAAAAAATCTCAAAATATATTCTTGAAATATCACATTTTTCATTAAATAATGCTTTATTTCTTATTCGTATGTATGTGGGAATGGTTTACGGCACTTACTTTAATTAAATGTCTCAAGATATCTGAAGATGTACATGCCTGATCAGATCATGCACATACCTGAAATAATAATGCGTATTTATTGCATAAATTCTGAATTGGCTTGTGAGGATTTATTGAGAGATTAATTTATTTATTAAGAGTTTAATTATAATTATTTTCTAGGAAATTTTCATGTGTGGCAGATGGGCTTTTCTCTCCTAAAATTATAGATTGTGAGATGTTCTATCGTGATAATATATTCTGAAACTGTTCCTATTCATAAAATCTTTTTCTCTGGTTTCAACCAATTCTTTAAAAAGAATTGATGAGGAAATATAATTTTTTGTGATTCTTTAACTTATATGGAATTGATATATACATTATTTTATATCGATTATAATATATGGCTAGATTAGAGTATATATTAACTCTTAGGATTTAAAGAGAGCGATAGCAGCAGCATGTTCTGTTTCAATGTATACCGTGCAAATAAGCGTGAAGTCGATGCATTTTCCTTTCAAATGTTGCAGAACCACTTTTCGCTAACGAGCGTTTGGTATCAGCAGTGGTTACATGAAATTGCTTTTTCAAGATATATTCAGCATCTAACCAGGCTCTTGAGAGATGTTTGTGTAATTTTATTAATTAAGGCCATGTGCGGTGATTTGATCTCAATATATAAGTGAGGTGTATTTGTTTGGTACTGTTAATTAATTCCTCACTTGTTAACTCTCTTCATGGGAGATTTGATTATTTTTCTCAGGTTCAGCTATTCCATGAACCAATAAAAGCAGTATTTTGGAAAAATTTCAATATTATTTGAGGTACACTCTCTTCTTCTGAACGCATAAGGACGTGCAATTAAAAATTAATTATTGCTCGGATTGAAGTACAGACTGAGAGGATTCGATCACATTTTGATGTATATATATTTTTTAGTCAACAACATTCTAATTTAGAATCTTTTAGATATAAAAATGATATTATGATAAAAAGCAATTACTTCTCAATGCAGTCTTGATGCGTTTATATATATGGTATGGATAAAAAAGTACATACAATTCATGAGAAAATGCTTTGATGTCCGTTCAAAATTTCAATTTAATTTCTCTGGAAGAAGTGTGTGGCCATACATGCCTCTCAAAACTTCTTTTTTCGGTACCTCGAAGATATTTCTTAAATATTTTTAAATGCATCTTATTGCATTTTAAAGAATTTTACACTGCAGTCGAACAAGAAAAAGAAATCTGGAAAAGTTCCATATTTGATCAAGTTACGTCAAGGATATGATTGTAACGGTCGCTGATAATTAAAAGAAAATCATAATGCAAGCATTTTAAATGTTTTTTATTTTGTCTAAATGAAAATATTACAAAAATCAAAAGCCTATTCTAACGTGTGATGATGTGGAATATAAATTGAAATTAATGAATTGGGAAGATCAACCTTAATGAAATAATTGAAACCGTGTGATTATGTAAACTAAAATATTTATATTTGAATTCAAATAAAATTAAAATATATAATATTGATATATAATGTAATATTCAGATTTCGTTTTTGATTAATACTTTAATACGGTTTCTGAACATTGTCCCTAATGATAATGATCGATAATTTTAGAATTTATCTTGAGGAGTCTAAAAATTGAAAATGAATAGTTTTTCATTTTTGTTATAGAAATATATTGTTAAACCTATAGCAATATATTTCATGAAACTGTTTCCGAATTATTCTATCCTACATAAGAAGTTACGCCACTTACTGGTGAATATCGTGATTCATGACCATGATCAGAAAGAGTACATCGAGGAATTGTAAATGATCTTATAGCTAGATTAGAGCATATATTTCTTCTAAGGAGATAAAGAAAGAATTAACAGATCTAATTACGGGTCTTTATTCCTCTGTTTGAATAAATACCTGTAATTAGTCTACAAATCGGTGCATTTTTCCTTGACAATTTTTCAGAAAAAATCACAATAATAAATGTTTGATAACAATAGTATTCTCATTAAAGTGCTGTCCCAAGAAGTGTGAACCTTGATGACATTTCGGCTTATACTACATAAGAGGCAACTACATAAGAGGTAAAATTCTCTAAAAAATATTCTCTAATATTCTCTTTATTTTAAAAATTTTCTTTACAAAATAAAATATTCACAGTGAAGTTCTCCAATAATTTAATTAAGGGATTTATTTGTTTGAGGGATCAAGAAGCAGATTTGTTTGTGCTGTGTCACGCATTTGATTGAAATGTGCACTGATGATGTAAGAAAAACACAGCGAGTTAAATCTTTTAAAATATATATTCGCTTTATATTAAAATACCACTAAAGGCAATCATAAAACCCTGTTTTAAGCAACAAAATGTAAAATATAGAATGAAATTCAAGAGCTTGAAAAATCAACATTAATGAAATAGTTAAAAACTCGAGGAAATATATGACATAACTTTAGTATGAGGAATCAAGTCAATTGAAAATCTATAATATTCAGATACAATATAATATTGGAAAAAAAATATTCATATTTTTGTTGCTGCTGTAATTACATTGATTCTGATCATTGATATAATGTTTTAAAAACTTGTCGATTTGAGGCTGTTCAATAGTGAATAAGGTTGAATATTTGTTCACATTAATAATGGTAATACCATATTCTGAACCTGTACCTTTTCATGCAACTTTTAAGATCTTTACGCGTCTTTTGTAAAAACTCCCTGGTGAGAATCCAGGTGCACCTTGCAGCCGTAGATATGGAATCCTATGCAACTTGTAATAGCAAACATGTTAGTAAATATTCTGAAATAATTGCATTGGAAGCTAATATTCTGAACAGTTATTTTTGTGATTGTTTATTCTAATCTGGAAGCTCAACAATGCATGAAGTTACGAAAAGTTGTCTCAAAATTTATGCGAGCGTTGCAATCATCTCATTACATCCCATAAATCGATGAATGATGGTAATGTAAGATTAATTTCTATCAGGAGAAGGTTGAGAACTTGTATTATCATTGGGCAATGTAAATGAGTTGATGGGAGATTTATTTTTCAGTGTTACTTTTGTTGTCATTTAACACAACTGCTAATAAAAAGTTTTATATTCTTGTGTGTACTTTTTCATTTGAATTGTGTAGAGATTTAATCGATGGAAGCTGGAATTCCTGACTGTAAGAAAAAAAACAATGAAAATATCAAAAAGTACTTTTTGTTTGTTTGTAGGAGAAACCCTACAAGATTATATTAAGTATAAATAAAGAGATTTATTTATTTGCTTATTTTCCAACTTCGTATCTTTTCCCTCTCAAAAAACTATAGATATAGTGAAAAAGTGTAAATATGCACCGACAAAAAGGGAAAAATTCAGTACAATTTGTGAAAAATATTTTGAGGTGTGTTCGTAATTTTGAATTGTTTTGTCGTTTCAAATTTAAAACTATGAAAAAATTGGACTCGAAGCTGACTCCGCAACACTAGTTTAGATTAAAACTGAATTAGTTTCATTCAGAATAATGTTTCACTTCTCTAAGCTGTTTTGAGAAAGGGACATTGTCGTTTTTTGCAGCTAATTGAATTTGAGTGAGGTCTTATAATTAAGCTGAATGTCGATGGAACTAATTTACTCTCTTTTGTCTTAAAACTTCTTTTTTAGATGGCTAGTAATTTTTATGAAGGAAAAAATAGTTATATACCTATAACGATACTTGCGAAATGTGAAAAATGAAAATGCCAATTTTGCACATTATATAAAACAAATTTATATCAATATCATTTTATATATTTTTTAGATTTTGCTTATAAATACATATAACAATTTCAGAAAGCTATTATCTTTATTAGAATTCATTGGTGATTTTAGAATCTTGTAAAAGTGGTGGGAAGATTAGTTAACTTCATGCTACTATAAGAATAATTTATTCAAAATAGGCTCCTTTTCATGTAACCTTTGTTTCTCAACTTGATATTCCTGGCTGTGCATGCCTAAGGGTCTAAGGGCCTCTTGTAAATATTAGAAATAAATCTTTAAACAGGGTCCTATGCATTTTTTTAGTTGTGATCCATTGTTCTTATTGTCCTATGGTGCAGTAAGAAGTACAAATTTGGTATATATACAAATTATGTTATGTTATGCATAATTGTTTCCAATTGCCACCTATTCGACCCCTTTTCTTGGGCGTCCTAGTCTTATAAAAGATGAACATCGCCTCATAAACATATTTTAACAGCTTTAACAGAAGCAGTTTTAATTATGTTCAAATGACAAACAGAAATTATAAATGAGATCTTTCGCACTCCACCAACTGTTCTCATTATCATCAATTCTTTCTTTCCTTCCTTATAGTAAATTTCAAGTAAAACTTGTCATAAGACTACTGGCTTTCGATTATAGATATGCAAGAGCCTATTTTTTAAAATCTTTAATGCATTGAAAAACCGACATCAAAATTTGAGCAAGTTAAAATGTTAAAACGCAAATAATATGAGTTGTTACTCAAAATCAGATTTTAAAAAAAGAATATAATATAAAATTACTTTTGAATTAAAGAAATAGCTTTTGACTTTCAATGTATGTTGAGAACAATCAGGTGCGTTTATTTGTGTTTTTCTGGGATGTAAAAAGAGGTATATACATAGTAGAAAAATATTCCTAAATGTTCATAACTAGAAAATGTGCAAAAACGTTTTAAAAACCTGACTTGCCTAAAAATAAAAAGAGAAGAAATACTTAATGATTATTACAAAAGTGAACTAAAAACATTTCAATTTCTTACTCGAAATCTGAAAAATATCCTTTTCCTATATAATTCCTAGCGTATCATTCTTAATTCAAACACCCGAAAGTATTTTCCAATTTTTAATAACATGATAAATTCATATAAAAAAGGAATATAAATAAAATGAATCCGTAGAAAAAATCGCTGCTTTTCACAATGTCGATACAGACGTGTAACACACAATTATCTTAACCAGTAGTTGTGAGAGGACATCTGTCTCGCCATTTCTAGTAAGTTTTTTTAAATAACTCAAGGACTTGATTATTTACAATGGGAAAGCCACCTCTAAAATTCAGTTTAAACGAAAACTGTAGAAATTCGATGTCACTCTTCGAATGCTAAAATAATGAAATTAAATATTGAAAATTTAGAGCACAGTAGCAACTAAGAAAAACATTGATGGTGCTTCAGATTGCAGTCCTGCAGTTTCAGAGATGCCGAATTCAGCTATTTGAAATTTCATTGTTGAGGCAAAAAACTGTGCATTTAAAATAATCAGAAAAACTTCAATTCTTAACTAAATTTCACGTTTCGTTCATTATCATTACGGTATGTCAGTTTTTTTATCTAAATAAATATTGCCTTTCACCCGATTTTGCTTTTTCACTTCTAAATATTATCAATTTTTTGATAGTGAATTTATTTTACAGTTTCCTCCAGGCGGCTAATTCACAATTGTGTTTATAAAATTCATAATGCGGATGGTTCTTATCCCTATTCGAAATAAAGATGATTTTTACTTTTTTTTTCCAACTAGAAAATTAGTTTATAATAAGATAATAAAGTTGTACAACCTTCAATACAACAGAACAATACTGAACAATTCAATACAATACTGAAGATTGTACAACCTTCTGTATATCCAGACGGCTAATACACATTTATGTTTATGATATTCATAATTCGGATAGTTTTCTTATCCCTTTTCGAAATAAAGATGATTTTTATTTTTTTTTCCAACTAGAAAAGTAGTTTATAATAAGATAATAAAGTTGTACAACCTTCAATACAACAGAACAATACTGAACAATTCAATACAATACTGAAGATTGTACAACCTTCAGTATATCCAGACGGCTATGTTATGAGATTAATGAGACAATTATGTTTATGAGATTCATAATTCGGATGGTTCTTATCCCTATTCGAAATAAAGATGATTTTTACTTTTCTTCCAACTAGAAAATTAGTTTATAATAAAATAATAAAGTATATCAATATGTTATACTATCGGAATATGTCAACGTAATGGAAAAATTTCGGCATATAATTTAATTTGATATGCTAATGAATTAGCTGATATAAACAGTCATCTCCTCTCAATCCACATCTAGAAAACTCAGCTAATTAAAGATGTGATAACAAGTGTCAAATGTGTGGAGGAATAAAATTCGAATAATTTTAAAATAATGTATTTTTGTGCGTAGATTATTGTCCTTTGGCTCTATTCCCTTTGAAAAAAGAAGTGAAGACAGTGAAGGAATCACAAATGTAAAAACACACAATAAATTATTTTTAAAAACTACAGAAGTAGAACTTCAGTATTGTGATATACAGTTCAAGATAAATGATTATTTTTCGGTCAACCACATTTTTTTCTATTTTCAAAAGTAAATCATAAAAAATTGTTGTTAACACATATACTGACTTGTCATAACTTCCCCATAAAAGAGAAATTTTTAGTTACTTTTCTTATTTTCTTTTATATGAAAAAATATTAAGCTCTTCCTTCGTATAATGTCCAAGAGGAATTATTGCTGTACCTGTTTAAAGGTGCAAGAGACATATTTGACAATTTTGCTCCAAGCATATGATTGGGACGGACACTGACCATGCAAAAAAAACAATGAGCTAAAAATTTCAAAACATATTGTTGAATTTAAAATATCACTTACGACAGGATAAAAACTTATGTTAAAACAAAAGGATGTGAAATATAAAATGAAATTCAAGAATCGGAAAATTCATAGTTCATGAAATGATTGAAAACATGATTAAATGCTAATAAAACTCTAACTTGAGAAATCAAGGGAAGTGAAACTATATAATCTTCAAATGCAATATAATGTTGAGAAAAAAATATTCATAGTTAGTTTTGCTGCTTTAACTACAGTTTCTTAATGTTATTATAAGTGATAGATTTTTTTTTTGAAAACTTATTAATCTGAGGAGGTTGAACAAAGAATGCGGTTAAATATTCCTTCATATAAATTAAAGTAATAATACACTTTAAATCTACATCTTTTCATGAAACTTTTTGGCACTCATTGTGCGAAATCTGTTACCCTAGTTTTGTAACCCTTCGTGACTTGTAACAGCCAAACATGTGAGCTCATTCTCTGAAATGATTGAATTGAGGTTGAACAAAGAATTCGGTTAAATATTCCTTCATATAAATTAAATTAATAATACATTTTAAATCTGTATATTTCCATGAAACTCTTTGGCACTCATTGTGTGAAATCTGTTTCCCTAGTTTTGTAACCCATCGTGACTTGTAACAACCAAACACGTAAGCGCATTCTCTGAAATGATGGAATTGTAAGCTCGTACTCTGAACAGTTATTATTGTCATTGGACATTCAAATTCGGAAATCCAACGATGTATCAAGGTACGCTCGGTTGTTTCCACAGTTATTTAGGGCGTTGGTATAGCTTCTGGACATGTGGTAGCGAATGTTAATATAAAATTATTTTCCATTAGAATTAGGTTCTCTAATTTTGCAAACCAAAGGCTGATGATTAGCGATCATGGTTTTATGTTAGATCATCATCTTTACTTGAAGACTATTGCAAACAGTTTGCAGTTAAGCATACATTAAATTGTAGTCAAAGACCGCAAGCTAATGGACAAGTTGAACGCATTAATCGATAATGATATCATCTAGTGTTCAAACAGAATCTTACAGATATTGGGATAAGATATTGCCGGAAGTTAAACGATGCATTAATTGATCCCCGAGTGTTCCTACTGAAGATAAGCGAGGATTGAACTCGCAACCATTAGTTCATAACCAGATAACATGACCACAAAAGTGATTACTTGGTCATGAGGTTGTTATTTGGCTTATAAAGCTCCCACTACAATACACCCCCTCCAGTGAGTTTGAGGTGATACGAACGATATATTTTATTGTTGTTTTGTAGTGTTATATTGGCCGTCGATTCTAATGCGCCTTACCCATTTTTATTGGCTCATTACTTACGAGCTTCATTTTTTTATTTATTGGCTGATTATTTATCAGCTCCATTTTATTTTATTTTTTGACTATTTATCACCTTTATTATTACTTTATTATTTATTGGCTGATTACATTTCTCTTTTTCTTTTAATATTTAATTATTGGCTGGTTATTTATCAACTAGTTTTATTTTTTATTTCGTGTAGAGGACACCACAACAGTTGCATGAAGGTTGAGGGGGGTTTTTTTGTTTTTTGTTTTTTCGTTTGATATCCACGTCCTAGAACGTGATCGTCCTAGATCATCGATGTAGATTTTGGAGATAAGTTAGGATTACACTTGCAACCTTTGTGCATAACATGACCACAAGACAAAAGTGATAACATGACCTCAGGGCAAAAGTGATCACTCTTTCTTGAGGTTGTTATCTGGCTTATAATGCTCTCACTATATGAGTAAGTCGAGTGGCAGGTCTTCTTTTCAACTTTTGTATCAATGCGCACCAATAAAATTGGGATATTTTCCTCAAGATCTACTACCAACGCCTAATGAATGTGGTAAGCCAACCAAATTGCAAAGTGACGCCCAGGAAAATATTAAGATGGCGCAAAAAAGATAAATGAACTATGACAAACATCTATGTATAACTCAAAATTATAATATAGTTGATGTTGTGGTTGTAAAGCGACTACCTAAACAAACTTAGCTTGAGTTTTTGAATTCGTTAACTTAGTACAGAAGTTCTTTAGCCCCTTCCTTCTCGCTCCCGTGAAAATGACGGGCTGAAATTTCTACCTCTATTTCTCGCACCCGTGATATTTCCGAGCTGGCGTATTCAAAAGTAATGCCCCAAAATATTAAAACAATCTATTTCTTATGCCCAGAATCATGTTTATTACTCAATGTAACACCAGATGGCTGCCCTATACTATTTGCAATGTTTTTAGATATAACTAATTTATTTTAAACTATAGACTCAGTTTTATATAATTTTCTTGAATAAAAAATAGGCACTTTTATGACCTTTTTCTTCAAAATTATGCGACCGTTAAGGGGTTAGTAGTTATCATAATATTATCAAAGGATACTTATCTAGTAACTGACCCATGCATATTTGGACAAGGACAAAAAGACAACCTAATTATACAATTACTGCTCACATTTCACAGTTGAAACTTTCATCTTATCACATAAGACGAAGCTCTATCTGATGGTGACAGTGAGGACCTAATTACCAATTGTTGCAATGAGAATTCCGCTGAAAATTCAAATATAGAGAACACTCAACAAGGAAGGATTAGAAGCATATCACACCACTTGAAGGACTAAAAGCTGTATTAGAGAAAATAGATCCCTCCATAGTCAGGATGATCAAATGTAAAAGATAATTCAGTTGTGACTTTGAACAATTATTTCTTATACAAGAGATACTCATATTAAGATTTGTAACACCTCAATCCAAGTAGGAAGAGTACCAATTGTCGAAACCATCGGCTATAACTTGCACGTATTTCGCCAATGTCTCCTCAGCGTTGGTGAGACATCGGATTCTGACCATACTTTTTTCTGTCGCCTTTGAAGGTCGCTTTTTCATTGGGGCGAAATCCCAAGGCGACTTTGAGAAAATGATCGGTTTAAAACAATCGTCCCACAGTCTACCTCGATGTCTGGAAAATCGCTTTTTTTAGGCGGTGCTATGGAATATATTTTACTAATTTCCCAGGAATAACCAGATGTGTATTGGATTTTGGAATTCAACCATTAACGCGTGCTATCATTTCAAGAAGCTATGTAAGTGTAAATTATTTGTTATTATATATTTGTAAATTTATATTATTTATTCTAAATCGTGAATAAAAACGATTATTTTTACTAAAACCACCCGAATTTATTGATTACCTGAAATATGCAGTTTCATGTGATATTATTAGTGTTAGGCTTAAGCAATCATTAAGCTTAATAAATATTGAAGTTAACGATCCACTATTAATCTTTCTATTCCATTAAGTGTTGAAACTTTACTTTGTTAATTGTACCATCATTATTTCTTTTCCTATTCATATTTTGTTCAAGTAATTTTTTTTGTCAGGGTTTTTTTTTGTATGTTTTTAAATTATTGCAGATATTTTTCTCTTTCATTTACAATTTATTTGTTTACAACAATTTCTAATGAAAGAAGTTTTAAAAGATATTATCTTACATTCTTATTTTTTGGATCTGCAATAACATTTGTGTAATTATTTTTATTTTGACATGAGGCTAAAAACAGATTATCAGAATATATTTATTGTAAACTTCAAATATATATCTTTAAAACTTGCAATTATATTGTTATATTTGAATACTTTCATATGAATAGCTTATACTTATTTAATTTTTCATAAAATGTTGACATAAATTTTACTGACCTATTTTTATTTTTTCTACTTTCTAAATATTATTTCCCTACGCAGTCCATTATCATATAAAAACTTCTTGATGCGTATGAAGTTCCCAAAGACTTTTGCTTGTTAATTAAATTTATTCAATTGACAACAAATATTTTATTGTGCTTTTAAAAGAAATGAAAGCCCGATCATTATTCTAATTAAGAAATATATTGTGTAGGTTCATCAAATCTGGTCTTTTAAAGAAAGCGATCCTGAAGGAAAGTAAATGTATACTTATCTGTCTGATTTACTGGAGAAATATGAAATCCAACATTTTATAGAATGCCTGGACATTGAATATAATGCTTAAACTGGCAGGCAATTCATGGAACAATTCATATTTGATACATTTTCAAAACATTCTATCTAATGCAAATTGATAACTTGGCAAATTATGAAATACATCTCCAATATGATGAATGGGAATTTTGTGCATCTTTTGTAAAAAACTAAAAAAATTTATTGGAGGTAAAATAAATTCTAGAATCAATCAAGAAATACAGGAAAAGAAAAATTACTCACTGTTTCTTTGAAAACTAATATGTGAGTTCTTATTCCTGAAATCTACTAGGGGCAAAATGATTTGCACAATATATTCCAGTTACAATGTATATGGTAAAGTATGGTTTTTATAGACTTGGAACTTCAGAAGGAAATTTAAAACAATTATATGCAAGAAGTCAATTCGCGGTGTGCCTTAAGAACTTGCTTAGAATTAAAAATATTCCAAACCATGAAATTCCTTTCCTGTCTTTTGTAATTACTCAGCGCAGAGAAAGCAGCCAAGGATTTATCAAATGTATTTGTTAAACAAAGTTCTAAAATATGAAAAGTTTTTTTTTAATGTAATTAAATTGCATTTTTTGCTACCACATTGCATCAAGTAGATTGATTTTAATTTCAATTTTTTTAAACTTGTTCTTTTATAAGAGAGGCGTAAATTTTATTTTTCACCACAAATTTCATTTTTTTAAATATATTTTGAATAAATTTTTTAATGCCACCCTCATTAATTTTTTACGAATAACAATTCAAGTGATTTTAATCCTAGTTAGGCTTAGTGAATTCTCCTTTTCTTTTACAATTTTATTATTATTATTATTAACAATTTCAAATGTTCAAATGAAAGAATTTTAAAAAGTATTAAATAACATTCTTGTATTTGGTATTGCAATAACATTTGTGTAATTATTATTATTTTGACATGAGGCTAAACAAACCGTAGCAGAATACATTTATTGTAAACCTCGAAACAAGAATTTCCTTATAACTTGAGATTATTTTCGAATACTATGAACAGTTTCTAATTATTTCACATCTCATAAAGTAGTAACGTAAAGAGTAGTCCCATTAATTTCAATTATTTTTTCTTTATTATCCTGAACATTATCACAAAATATGCCCACACAATCCAATATAAGAATAAAAACCATTATCATACTTACGAAGTTCTATAATAATTTTGCTTTTTAATTACATCATCTCGAATAGTTAACAAATATTTATACCTTTAAAAGAAGTCAAACCTCAATCATTATTATAATTGTTTTCTAGATGCATCAAATCTGTTCTAAAAGGAAAAGTTAATCTAAGGAAATGTTCATATATAATTCTTTGTATGTAGCAGATGATTTAGTTATACATGTATAATATTTGTATAAATGTGTGTGAATTTGTAGAAATTTCAAATTTTTCAAGCATTTCGAATATTGTAAATAAATTTTGAATAAATTTTATTTATTAATGACTTTGTGACAATATTATTTATTCTTAGAAATCACGACCCAGTTTCAGGATGCTGCTTAGGTGTACAAGTCTGTACTGAAAATTCAGTCGAAAATTGGCAAAATATGATTAAACGATGGTCTTTATAAATAAATAGTTTTAAGCAGTTGTTTTTCCTATTTTCAAGATTGAAAAAGAGATGGAAATAATAATTTTTTTAAATATATGTCTAAAGAAATTATGTATAATTTAAAGTAGCGTTACATTTGTGGTATGGAATTTTATTGGAATATTCAGTTAATCATAGATCAAATTTGATTCTTGGGTCATTAAACAAAAAAGAAATTACATATCAAGGAAATATTACAAATTTGAAGTAAATTATTAACTTGTGCTTGTAAATTGTTGTCTATTGGACCTTAACTAACCCTAACATTTATAATGAGATTCAAAATTTCTGCAAGATGAAGTAAATTTGTAAGTTAATAAAAAAAAAATTTAAGTTAAATAAAGAAAATCCATTTGTTTGTTTGCATTAACATCCCGTTTTTAAAGCAAAACTTGGGCTATATTGGGACGGACCTCGTCATTTTGAGCCACGGTCAGATGCTGAGGACGACACCTGAGCAGGCACCCCCTCTCCACACCACACCACACCAGCGTGAGAACGTTTGCCCTGACAGATTTAACGTGCTAGAGACCCCCTTACACGAAGGCTCTTCGGCGGAATTGAGTCTCGAACCTGAAACCCTCCAATTCCGAAGCCAAGACCTTTTCACCAGGCCACCGCGATAGAAAGAAAATTCGTACTTTAGAGGCCTTATCACACGGCAAAATATCGTCCGCACTTTCCGTCTGCTATTTTCCTTTTCTACCCTCAGAACCGGTCAAGC